>JAMAFK010000005.1:600000-894694 GCA_023627375.1 Penicillium paneum
TGCTTCTCAAGAGTTGCGCTGGAGCCCTCGCCATCATCGTGTAGCGAAAGGGGCGCATATTGGGAAGAGTTGGACTTTGCTTTTGAGGAGGACATGGCGGTCAAAGAGAAAAGCAGAGCGAGCCAGAGAGAGGCGCGCCGTGGGTGAAAGCAAGTAACGGTAAAGCAGGCAATAGCACCCGTGCTAGGCAACCGCCTAGAAACTAGGATTACATGAAGCCTAGTACGCCTTGTTGCTCGCCGCGCTCGCCAACGATAGGAAAATTACTCCGTACAGTGCATTAGAAACTCGGTCCCTCTGTATGGCCGAACAGACCCCTGTGCGTTCTTTATCGCTGGCCAAGGAGGAGATGGGTCGACCCGACGCTTGGTACGCCTTACTGCTCATCGTGCTCGCCAAGATAGTAGAGTTACAGTGCATTAGAAACTCCGCTCTTCTGCATGGCCAAGCGGACCCCTGTGCGTTCGTCATCGTTGGCCAAGGAGGCGGGGGCGGGTCCGGAGCTGACCCAAACCCCGCCGGGGGCCCGAAGTGGGGTTTGAATCCTGCGGGCCTAATATAAGATGTACCTTTTCTATGGGATATACACATAAAAGGTACTTCTAAAAATACATATATTTCGACCATATCATTCATTTTAGGAATGCGAATTAGTATTACGAGACTAATCTTCTAATACATAGCTTTTGTATCTAAGATAGTAGAGTTATAGTGCGTCAGAATTCGGCTCTAGATCCTGTGCGTTCGTCATCGCGGCCAGAGTTCGACCTGTACAATCTGACGCCATCCAAATCGGCGACCAACCATTTTAGGGCTTGCCTGTAGCGGCTCCTTCTAGCAGCTAGGAAGGACCCGAAAGGAGTTTGACCGTCTGAGCAAACTTCATCTTACTCTCGCTCTTTGCACCGCGCTGCACTTGACCACTGCCCACCATGACCTCACTTCTCGCTGCAATTACCTTTTTACTTGCCCTCAGTATCAACCTCACATCCGCCGCGCACGCCGGCTTCCACGTCCAGTTCCCATGGATGACCCGCAGTCCAAACCCCAAGACGCGGCCAGGGATAGATTGGTACAACCCTTTCTGTGGTATCTTCCTCTCTGTCTCCGGTTAGCAGTAGCGTAGGCTGATACAAAGAAGGGGAAATAGTGCATAACCCCCAACGATACTCCCGCCGCTCCCGTAGTTTCCTCTCTTTCTCCGGCCATCCTGGGGACCTTGTGACGGCCCTCTATAGCCGACACAGAGTGCCAAAAAAGAGAGATGACTTCCCATACATCATCCTGCAGGATGTGCCCATTCAACCTTCGGGGCAGCTGTGTGTGAATGTCACGATACCATTTCAGACCCAGGTCGACGAGATGGGAGTCATATACTTCGAGGCGAGGGATCCGAAGACGGGGAATGTGGAACACCATGTCAGTTGCTCCGGCTTGCAAATAGTAGAGCTAATGCTGATGAAAAGATAGTGCTCCGACGTCAAGATGGCTGACATGGAGGCTCTTCCCGAGGAGCATCCGGCTATGTGTGCGGCTAACAACGAGACACTTATCCCAATGCCGGATGAGTACCTGTAGATTTAGGCTGGAGAGCTATCATGTCCTGCAATTATCATGTGTAGTTGGCTTGTAAACGTGCAACTTTGCGCCCTCTCTCATCCTGATTTATTAAAGTAGAATGGTTTAACGCAACGGCACTCTAACGCACCGTACAATGTGTAGAGAGACTAGACATAATACATGTACGTGCAGAAGCATAGCTGAGATAATACTCTGTTGTTATATATACTGCTATGTAATAAACGGACCGGAAAGAATGTCCTCAATGAGGGCTCAGAGTTGATGGCGCTCGCCTGTAGAACATGTTATAGACGTTTGTAAAGCTATTTCCATCGAGACCTCGGTTATCCGCAGCCGAGCAGTGTCTAGAGACGCTCGTCCTCATCCAATCCGTAGGTGTGCCGTTTCTCAAGTGCTTTCTCGTCCTCATCCAACCCGTAGGTGTGGCGCTTCTCAAGTGCACTCTCGTCTTCATCCACCCCGTAGGTGTGCCGCTTCTCAAGTGCTTTCTCGTCCTCATCCAACCCGTAGGTGTGGCGCTTCTCAAGTGCACTCTCGTCTTCATCCACCCCGTAGGTGTGGCGCTTCTCAAGTGCACTCTCATCTTCATCCACTCCATAGGTGTGCCGTTTCTCAAGTGCTTTCTCGTCCTCATCCAACCCGTAGGTGTGGCGCTTCTCAAGTGCACTCTCATCTTCATCCACTCCATAGGTGTGCCGCTTCTCGACCGTGTTAAAGAGATTAACATGGTTGATTGAATCCCCGGCGCGGCGAGCCAAATCAGCAACAGGAACGGCTGCGGCCTGGACAGGGAAGATATTCAGGCCGAGGCTGGCGAGGCTGAGCAGGGTGGTGAAATGCATTGTCAGAGTTTGGCGGTGAGCGATGTTTTCGCTGGGTGAGGCGAAGAGGTGTTGTGGTGGTGAGATGTTGCTAGTGCGCGTCATGCACTTGGGAATTTATACGTTTCGTGATCCGAAGGAGAATAACAGGAGTGGGCTAGTGCCGACTCAAAGTGCCGACTAAAGTCTTCCCCTCATCTGGTAGGCGATCACTACCAAGAAGAGATGAGTAGCGCATACATTACAGTAGTTGTAAATCTGTAATGCATATGGTGTGATCCGCTATACGGAGTAGACACGGAGTAAACATTGATGTTGCAGTACTTTCGTGCGCCCCACTTTCGGACCGAAGCGAGAGTGGGGCGTGCAGAGATAAGCATTACCCATAACCCACAATCTTACTTCTTGGCTATCACCTACCTCTTTGGCCCTAATTGTAAGAGGGGCGCGACCAATTACGCGAACAACCTCAAACCTCGTTGCCTAGCCACCTGGCGAGCAATAAGCCCAAAGCGGGCTGTTGTCATCATTTGCCTCACGGATGATCCGACTAGGGTAGTATTATTTGTGGAGCCACAAACTGTCCTACGTGTGCTTCTCTGCATACTGGCAGTCTCCACTTCATCGACAGAATCCTTCGAACAAGGGCTCTGGCGAATGGAGCATCTCGACAGGTGCGTCTTCGGGACCATGACTGGTCCACCCAAACCAGAGCGGATACGGCCATAGATGTCTTAACCCGCCCCTGATGCTGAACATAATCCCGTCTCCCTCTGCTACCTACCAGCACACCCAAGATGTTCCCTAAGTCCCTGGCACAATTACACGGCCCCTACCTCGGCCTGCTCGCAGCGCTGAGCATATGCCTCGTCCTGAATTTGGGCGCCCTCTTCTTCTCACTCCGCATTTTAACACGCGGAACGCGGGGATACAGTGCGCCATACCCCTGATTATCCTCGCACTCATGACTGACACACAGTAGCCTACCTCGCCGGCGACCGACCTCGTGAGCTCCCCCTAAAGGTCCGCACCATCCAAGCCGCCTTCCACGACGACCCCTCCCACTACGGGATGGAAGGCATCACGGCCACAGCTGAATGGAACGAAATCCGTCCTCCCGGTAAGGGTTTCGTTTTTCTAGGGGAAGAGCACTTCGCATTTGGTGTGTCGATGTGGCACCAGATGCACTGCCTTAACCATATACGCGCGGTGCTTGTAAACGGGGACGACGGGTCGGACCATACGGCGCACTGTTTCCATTACCTACGGCAGGGTATCCTCTGCGCCGCTGACACAACCCTAGAGTCGGGCGGTACGAACATGAAATTGGCTAATGGGCATAAAGTCGCTACGGGTGTAGGAACTGTGCATACCTGCCGGGACTGGAGACAGGTGCATGATTGGATGGAAAATCAGCATAAGGAGTGGACACCGGACATGTATACGAGGATTAAAGAGTCTAGTTGAAATATAGTGGGGCGAAACTGCAACTCGAGCGAATGTGAATTTGACATGATTGAAGAAGATATGGTATCAGTCTAATACCCTCACTCCTCGTCTGTGTACCGATAACACAACGGCCAACCCTCCGTATCAAACACCATCCTTGGTGCCACAGGTACACTCTGAACGTCGAAGTGCATCTGATGATCTGCATGCGCATCAGGATCGTAGCGTGGATCAGTCATATTGTGCGGGGTTAGGGGCATGCCGGAAAAAGCGGCGAAATTGGATGGGTGGTGGCGCTGCCACTATACAGATCATGTTAGTAGCGTTGCACTGCAGATAGAGCGGGAAGGTATCGTGGGCTCGGGGGCTTACCTCACTCCACAACCGGTCAAGTTGCGCATGATGCAGCCAAAAGAGTGGGTCATTAGGCGTGAAGCTGATTGCCATGCCCTGGCAATCCTCCTCCGGCAGGGCCTTCGGGCAGTCCCCCGCCAAATCGCCCCCAACAAAATTGTGTACGTGGTTGTGCATTAGTGTCATTGCATGCTGGAACCTAAAAAAGTCGCCCGTGGTTTGCTCGGTCGAGTTGCGGACGAAGTCCGGGCCTAGGGTGCGGTTTTGAGGCAGCTCATGGGGCCACCAGCCGGTTAGGAGCGTCAAATTCCTCCGCAGCGGGTGTGGGATTGGCCAGGAGAGCTCGAAGTCCCCGGTGGACGGAGCAAAAGCGCCGGTGGTGACGGTACAATCCGCCTCGGGGGAGGAATCGCAGTCCCCCGTTCCGCCCAGCCCGGACTCCGGCGAGTCCTCGAACACTGGCGAGCTGAACAGGTCTGCGTGATCGCGCGACCAGTCCCAATATGGTGTTGGCCCACTGTACCCGCAAGTGTGGCGGAGCGAGGTGTCGAATAGGTAGGTGAACCAGCGATCTGTGCTCATGTAAGTATGCGCTTTGGAAGGCAAAAGAGGACGGACGTACGCCACGGCAAAAAGTAGGCATTCCTATGCGCGCTGTGCTCCACTGATGCGTGCGCGTAAGAGAAGTCGTCGTATAGGCTCTTCTTCCCCTCAAGCACTGTTTGGTCCTTCGTCAAGGATAGCCGTTCGTGTCGTATGCTTGCCAGGCACTACTCGGTATAAGCATTGTGCGCGCTACCTACGAGGATGAAGAAGAGCGCACCTTGACAGCTCCCACCCATTCGGCTTTCTCACTATTCGTCAACGTCCGCCATTCTTTGCGTGTCAGCAGCTTGCTACACTTTTGTGGTTGTCCGTCGTGCGCATATGAGAGGTGGGCGCTGGGGAGGACTGCGAGGACGGTGAGTACATAGAGAAACAAAATTGAACGGCCCATGGCTATAATTTGGCCAAGAAGGGAATAGAGAAGAGGTCGCGATAGTCGTGGTATTAAATAATAGCATAAATAATCGCTTACTATGCATAATGGAAGAAGTCTCCCCGCCTTTCAGATTAGCCCTAAGGTCTCTGGCTTCTTAAAGCCAGGCATCCCCAGTACCACAACACGAATTGGCCCTTAAACTGCCCTATTTAAACAGTGTCTTATTGTCATCCGCTCGCGGTGCCTTTCCCGCGCTTCCTCGCCCACGTCTACCTTGAAGCCACAAGCACAATGACACTGACCTCTATCTTCCTCTCCCGCTTACTTGCTCTCCTCCTCTGCATCGTCTTCCCCCTCTATCTCGCCATCCGTGGTTCCGCCTCGTTATCCGATATAGCATTTCTCCTCTCCTCCCTCTCCGAGCGCGTTGAAGCGGCAAGCGGGGCGGTGAGCGGGGAGGCGGCCCCGCTTGCCGCCCCCCAAGCACCATTCTCCGAAGGAGCCTTCGAAGCGTCCGCCGAGCCCGCCAAAGCCGTGCGCACACCCGAAGGCGAGAGAAGGAAGATATATCCATCCCTTCCAGATGGACTAGCGCACTGCATCAACTCCTTCGAGCAGTATCCATTCCTCGCTGAGCAAGTGCTCCAGCGGAAGTATGCGCGGTATTCCAAGCAGACGCCCGCGCAGAAGGCGATAAGCAACAAGCTCGGTTATCCTGCGCACTTTGAGAAAGCTAGGAAGGGGATCGAAGTGAACGCCCAGTTTTCGCAAAAGATCGCGCAGATTGCGAGGGAGGATTACCACACCGGCCCGCAAGCGCTGGAGAACAATGAAGACGCGGAGTTTGGAGTTGTGGACCTGGCATTCGGACATCTTTCGCGAGACTGGAGCACGCAGGGCGCAAAGGAGAGACAAGCCGTGTTTCCGCCTGTTCTGAGTGGGCTTGAGCAACATTTTGGCGGGAACGGGAGAGGGAACAAGGTGCTTGTACCCGGAAGCGGTATGGGCAGGCTGGCAAGCGATATCGCTGATCTAGGTGCGTCCATTTTACTTCCTTGAGTGGAAGACGCGGCCTCACATCGGCGCAGGATACGACGTCACGGCCAATGAGCTGGACTACGGCTCCATCCTGGCCTACCACCTGCTAACGAACCACACGAGCTCGCTGCACCAGCACACCCTGCAGCCCTTTGTGACCAAATGGACGTACCAGGCCAACCCCTCCTCGCGCTATTCCGCCCTAACGGTGCCGGACCACTGGCCAAACAGGGCCGTCAAGCTCGTGGAGGGCGACTTCTTGGAGATGTTCCCCGAGGATGGTGAGTTCGACGCCGTCGTCACGCTCTTCTTCATCGACATTTCCAAGAACGTGATTGACTTCTTGAGCAATATACATCGGCTGCTAAAGCCTGGTGGGGTGTGGATCAACCTTGGGCGTACGTTACTGTCCTCCCTTCCTTAAGCACTGACATTTATACTTCTCTTGTGATCCGTTCACTGCTGAACTCGGGCTGACGTGTATGTACACAGCGCTGAAATGGGGCAGCCACACCGCTCTCCAGCTCTCCGCGGAGGAAGTGCTCCAGCTGGCAGATTTGCTCGGGTTCGATGTGGACTATACATCAAGGAAGAGCATCGACAGCCTGTATGCCGAGCAGCCGGAAACGTTGCTGAAGTTTACTTATGGTGAGTACCTGCCGTTTTCTTGTGAGGATTGAGGCGGTTGCTGATGGGACGGGCAGTTACGCAGTACTGGTCCGCGACGAAGAGGGGATAATAGGTACAAAAAATGTCAGAATCTTTGAACATGACAGACTGTGAGTCTTTTACTTCATTAGTACTATTTAGGGCATCGAAATCCCTGTGCTTGAAGTCGCCTATTCTCTTCATCGAGATAGCACCGATTGCTACGGACTAACAATTTGGCGTGAACTTCGGTCTACCAGTGATGTCGTTCCTAGAGTCTGTTCTACCCTCGCTGTTAAGGGGCAACTGGAGTAGGATGCGTATCATGACGGCCAATGGAATATCCTTGGTATCAATTTTTGGTGCTGGCCACCACCGGTTGGGTGTTAGCGGCCGTATTTGTCGTCAAATCCTCTTCCGTGGTTATGCTAAGTTGTATGCTATTTCAGCGTGATACGCAATTCGACGAGGAAACGGTTTTGCTCTCCAAGTCTACCTACGTAGGCTTGGTGGCATTAGACTTATAATGGCGCTTAAGATCGGTGGGCGATCATGCAACGTGACACGTCCTATTATTAATAATACTTTTTTTAGGCAAGGCCCTGTACTTAGATCAGGCCTCCTTGGGACCACGAGCAAATTGGACGCGTAGCGGACCACCCCACGGTCCTTGCTGACCATTCAGCGTATCCATAGCTTTCTGGGCTTGCTCGGGAGTACCCACATCGACGAACAGATAGTAGTGCTCGCCCGGTTCGAACCGCTTAGCGGGGTGAGGGGCGAAGACCTTGCTAACATTCTCACTGCAAACACAGGGCATCAGTACTGATCACACGATACCAGAAATCCAAGCCATTCGAACTTACACCTTGAATCCGCTGAAGAAAAGCTCGATGTTGCTCTGCACAGCCCCGTGATCGGTCAAGCGCGGCAGACCACCAACATACACACGGTTGCTAAAGTCACCGTTGACTTTTGCAAAGCTAGGTCTCTCTTGCTGACGCCAACGATCAATGCGGAACGGATCAGGCGGATTCTGAATGCGCTCCTGGGACTTGGCGACACCGGGCTTAATCTTGACAGGGCGACCCAGCATATCGCGGCCATTGAGCTCGGTCATGGCGCGCTCGGCATGCTCCTTGCTCTGCAGGTCAACAAAGCAGTAGGAGGGGTTCCGGCCGGTAAAAGGATCAATGGCAATATCTATGCGCTCGCTATTTCGGGGGTGTTCAGTTGACGACGATTCACGGCTGGGCCAGCAGGTTTCAAGTGGTGCAGGCATACATAGGGAACTCGGCCGCTATGAACAGCGCCTCCACATCCTCCATCTTAGCCGTGTATGGCATGTTGCCGACGTATAGGCGGCGCCCATCGTTAATCGCTTGGGGGACGTGCGCTCCGGGCCGGCTGAAGGCTGCGCGGGAGGTATTGGGGCTCGGGCTCGGGCGTGGGCTAGCATTGGTGCGCGATGGTGTTGGGCTTTCCACCTTCATGCGCCAATTGGCAGAGTTGAAGGCTCGACCATCGGGACGGACATTTGCAAAGGGAGACTTGGTAGGAGCTGTATAATGTAGATATCGATTAGTCGAGACTTTTTGGGGTATTTTTTGCAGGAAGATCTTACTCTGTTGCTCCTCCAGTCTGGGGCTCTCTATGCCATTCATAATTTTTGAGAAAGGATTCCAGTCACGGAAATATTATTCTGACCACACATACACCAAAATAATTTCTCCAAAACTAAAGAAATCGACTTGGGCAAATTGCACCTCCCACTTTTTTTTTAGAGTGCAAACAGTGCAAACTAGGCAATCCACTTTACTATTTAACGCGCTCTCATTTTTTCTTCTTCCCTTCATTTCCTCTTCATCAAATACTTCTCTTGTCTTTTTTTATAGTTTTGATGGCTGTTTTTCTTGAAAAATGGCCTTATTGACCTTGTGGTTGTACATGGCAAGCCCATAGCTTATAGCTTTGTTCAGCTTGCCAAGCTTCTCCGAGGACATACATCGCCAAGCTATCCCCGATATGATGAATTATTTCATTGACGGGACAGTTGAATTTTCAGAATGTGAGTTTTAAGTGCTTTTTTTTCATTTTTCTTCTCCCGCTCTTATGATGAGTGACCTTTTCACACAGACCTGTTCTGAACTATATTGTTGACAAACATTGTTATATAAATGTTATCTGAAAGAGCTTCTTGCCTTACTTCTCTTGTCGAGTCTATGAGATCATTGCTAATATGATTTACAGATTTTTACGGATTTTCACACTTGGCCTAATTTATAATGAAATTGATACCCTTTTAATACATTTTTCCTTCCATCGTGCTGTACTTTGTAGTATATTGATCTTCTAGAACACTTCCAACTTGGAAGAAAGGAGCCTCCAGTCATGATTAGTCATCAATATGGAACCATCGTGCCCTAACTAGTTACAAGATAATAGTGCTGATTGACATCGTAGTTCCCACTCATCTCATCAAGTCTATGAATCATTTTTCCCTTTATTCTAATTTACTTCATTCTACTCGAATTTATTGTGCAGGTGTAGCCCGAAATAGGTAAACAGCACATCATGATCCTTTGTTTGCAATGGGCTCTAGCCCTGTTAATCACTTTCAAGAATACTCCATTTATTTCAGTCGGCCGCCAACCTCATGCCCCGTTCTTTGACAGGTTCCTTAGTAGATCCACCTGAATCTCTCTTGTGCATTGATGTACTCCATTCATGAGAGAAAAGAGACCTAAAGTCATGTGTTTTGCTTGCTTTCGAGTTTCTTTGTCCCGGGAACCAGTCTTTCCCAACCCTAAAAACCAAACATCGTCTCCTCAATTCTTTTGCCCATAGACTTCAAGATAGAGAGATGCTAGAAAAGAAGAAAGTCGATGCCACACTGTCCGAGAAGGTCGTTCCACAAGCGCCATTCGGAACAGATGCTGAGCGAGCACGGCGCAGTCTCAATGCCAAACTCTCCAATCCGTTGGCTGGGTTCAGCCATACCGAACTGCGGAATCAGGGGCGCACATTTGCTGAGCTTCACGAGGTGGGCGATGAAGACGATATCCGCGCTTTCGAGTTGGGTGCTGTGCTAGCACAGTGTCCAGAACAATATGCCAATGTGACTGGTCTAACAAACCAGGAGAAGGGGGTGTTGCGCCGAGAGTTCACGAATCGCTGGTCACAGCCATGGAAAATGTATGCTGTCATTACACTGTGTTCTTTATCCGCTACAGTTCAGGGCATGGGTAAGTAGTTCAATCCGAAGTTTCCAAGCTCCTCAGGAATACTCTGCTGACAATAACAGACCAAACAGTCGTCAACGGAGCCCAGATATTCTACAAACACCAATTCGGCATCGGCGACGAATCCTCCCGGAGTGCCTGGCTCGTCGGTCTGGTAAACTCAGCACCATACCTCTGCTGTGCCTTCATCAGCTCCTGGCTGACAGCCCCATTCAACCACTGGTTTGGGCGCCGTGGTACGATCTTCATAGCATGCTGCTTGTCTGCGATCACCTGTCTCTGGCAGGGGTTCGTCTCAACATGGTGGGCGATGTTTGTCGCACGGTTCATGCTAGGCTTTGGTATCGGTCCCAAATCAGCAACTGTGCCGATATATGCGGCCGAAACAGCGCCTCCGTCCATCCGTGGTGCATTGGTCATGCAGTGGCATGTGTGGACGGCGTTCGGGATTATGGTCGGCTATGCGTCGGACCTCATCTTCTACAATGTCGACTCAACTGTTATCGTCGGCCTGAATTGGCGTTGTATGATGGCCTCGGCGATGTTCCCGGCTCTGGTCGTTTGCTGTTTTGTCTTTGCTTGTCCCGAGTCGCCGCATTGGTACATGCGCCAGAAGCAGTATTACCGTGCTTATACGTCTATCTGTGCGCTACGAAATCATAAAATTCAGGCAGCTCGTGACATGTACTACATGCATACCCTCCTGGAGGCTGAGGATAGGATGAAGCTTGGGCGTAACAAGCTGCTGGAACTGATCAAAGTCCCGCGAAATCGGCGAGCGATGTTGGCATCTCAGATTGTCATGTTTATGCAGCAGGTGAGTGTGATCTTCGCAAGACATACAGAAGTAATTGCAGAGTACTAACTTCAACTTGAACAGTTTTGCGGTGTGAACGTTATCTCATACTATTCTTCTGAGATATTCCTCGAGGTCAGCACAATCTATCAATCCTCCTTCCTCTTCAGATTATTAACATAAGCCCCAGGCCAAATTTTCTCCTGCGGCTGCCCTATCCGCCTCATTAGGCTGGGGCCTAATCAACTGGCTCTTATCAATACCGGCAATTTACACCATCGACACATTCGGCCGACGCAATCTCCTGCTACTCACCTTCCCACTCATGTCCATGGCACTTTTATTTACAGGGTTCAGCTTCTGGATCCCAGAGAGCAGCCACAACGCACGTCTCGCCTGCATCGCTTTAGGAACATACCTTTTCGGCGTAGTCTACTCCCCCGGTGAGGGACCCGTGCCATTCACATACACAGCCGAAGTATACCCGCTATATGTCCGGTCCTACGGCATGGCACTAGGCACGGCAACAATGTGGTTCTGCAATTTCATTCTGGCCGTGACGTGGCCGTCGCTGCGCGCTGCAGTTACAATACAGGGGGCTTTTGCTTGGCATGCAAGCTGGTGTTTGGTTGGGTGGTGGATGGTGCTTTTGTTTATGCCTGAGACGAAGGGAAGGACGCTTGAGGAGTTGGATCAGGTCTTTTCTGTGTCGACGAGGCTCCATGCTCGGTATGGGTTGAGACAAATTGGGTTTTTCTTTAAACGGTATTTGTTGAGGAGGAATGTTAGACCGGAGGTTCTTTATGAGAGGGAGGAATTGGTCAAGGCTCAAGATGTGGGATTTAATGTGTGATCAGGTGGGCATTACATTTGGTGTACATTGGAAGAGGTTGGTTCAAGGGATAAAGTCCTTAGTTAGATCATTCTGTTTTTGTTTTACTATAGAACTATAGAACTACTCTGACATGTTGGTATTTCTAACGAACAAACTTGAAAATTTTATATCCCAATGTAACTCCCCCTCACAGATGGATTAGTCCGAATTGCAATGCCTCGAGCAATACCACGAGTCTAGGTGCTTTTGCATGTAGTTTGTACGGAGGCGGCTTCCTATGATTTGTTCGTTGAATTCATGAGAATAAATAGTAATTTTCTTCACTTTGATTTTCTTACTATTTCTCTCTTATTGGGCGCCTCTGAATATTCTAGTTTGTAGCTTTTGCATATAGGATTGGCATGATAGATAATCTTATATTCGGTCAACGTCCGAACCCAATCAGCTGGATCCAGGTGCATTGTGGCGCACCCACCCAACAGCGCGAAATGGCCATAGAATGGATGCGCTGGTATGCAAATTAGGAATATAGCCAATCGGAGTATACCACAAAGTCATTGTTGGTTTCGGCCTCCATAATGCCATTGTGCTTGCGTTTCTCGGGAACCTTCTGCTCCGAAAGAAAACAATTGGTAGATGCAACCTGAATGTAAGCGAATTTGATATCGACCTCAGCCTATGGGATTTTTAATTGAGAAGAACTGAGCTTGAAGAATATATGATTACCAAGCCACACATACTGGTCGACTAGTTCGTATGTAAGATCTTGTTCTATAAAATCGATTATTCCCAAACTCCTGTCCTTGTACGAAAAGAGATGACCTCGGGAGATTGAAACCAGAAGTTGATTGGGCCCACAGTCTTGGGATTCCCAGAATCACCGTAGAAGGGCCTAATTAGGAAGGAGTCAGCATGCACGCAGAAGAAAGCGGGTTTCGCATATCTACCTTAGGAGGCTAAGGCATGCCCCAAGCACTTCACGCCTCAACTATTCTAATTCAGCCTTGCAGATCTCATAATTTCTATAATAGCGAGGATATATAATTTGCTCTTATATGCTCGGTGCTTAATGGGCTCCGAAAATTGCCTATATAATCATTACATATGTCGAAATTGTCGGTAGGTTTTGACAAGCCATGGATGCCCGTGCTAATCTAAAGAGACCTCAAAATGTAGGCATCAGAACCCTGTCAACTGCGAACTCTGGGGAAGTTATGACGTACAAAGATAAAATGGGGTAAAAGCCTCCTGATATAGCATCAACGGCCCTCCTGAGCGATCTGCTTTAATCTAAATCCTGGTATGCATGGCGCTAATGCTGGCGATATAGCCAACAGCGGCCCCAAGATATGCTTGAACAGGTTAGTTCATGAGCTGTAGGTCAGGGAAGGTGTGAATCAGTTGACTCGCGCTGGCCGAGCCCGGCAAGTTGGACATTTAAGGAAGGAGCAATGGAGACTTGGTCATTGGCTCGGTATAATTGAATATTCCACTTTGGGAAGGCGTATATACCTGTCGTCATTGAGCTCCCCCGCTTCGGCCTTATCATTCCGGGGTATAAAGACTTCGTGGGGTCTATCTTATTCGGTTCCAATTCTGTAACTTCTTTCTAGTCTTCATAATGCAGAGCACTTTGACTCAACTGGTACTTGCTTTCTGCAATGGCTCGTCTACTCTTCGAGATTTGGGTAGCCTGACCTCGGTGATTCTTCTACTTTCTGCCTTGCTGTATAAGGTACTATACGTGCCAGTGGCATCTCCGCCCCGAAGTGGCCATTCCATTCCACGTTTGCAATCGCCTGGTTGGAAGGTTACCCGGTTGTTTTTCGAGAAGAGGTTTGATTTCGTCAAAGATGGCTTCAAGACTACCTCATCTTCTATCTATCAGACCAGTCTGTTCCGACATACCGCCATTGTTCTATCCGGGGATCAAGGCCGGCAAATCTTCTTCAAAGAGAAGGGTCTCGGTTTATATGATACATTCTCAATCATGATGGGCAGTGTAAGACCCTGATGTTTACTTCTGGTCTTGTAAGAACTAAATTCTTGATTAGGGCGCTGCTCAATTTGATCCCCATCAAGTTGGCGGCGTAGTCAGACGAATGGCTTCGATTCAACGAACTGATAATCTTCAGAAGTGTTAGTCTATTCCGTTCTCAAAGAGGTTCAAGATTGACTAATATAAGTACAGTAATTCCATTGATTCTGTCCGAATGCCAGCGTAAGATGGACGCATGGGGTAGCGAGCGTATTCTCGATCCCTGCTCTTCCCTTCACAAGGTGCGTATATCTGACTTCTATCTTAGTAGATGAGGAAACTGAGACATCTGGTTTTATCTTAGGTCACTTTTCAATTGGTCATGCGAATTGCTTCATTTGATATCGCCAATGACCCAATGCTTTCAGCTCGTCTCAAGTCACTTGTCGACACTATCGACTCTATCACTAACCCATACTCAACTTGGCTCCCTTGGTTGCCTGGCCCAGCCTTGTTCTATAAGTTCTTTGCTTCTGTTCAAATTTACAGAATTGTCCAAGCGGTCATTAACACTAGGAAAACGAGCGGAATCAAGAGGGATGATATGCTGCAGCAGATGATTGATGATGGAGATGGTACCATTCAAATCTTTGGGGTATGCATTTCATATCTCTATACTTCAAATATTTTCTTCGGGGAGCTGACTCTCTCTAAAGTGTATATTAGGGCTATCCTTAGCTGGATCTCGTGCCACCGGAACAATAGGCAAGTTTGATATTCACACCGAATAGAACAACACTGATAGTTATCCTTCTAGTAACATGGCTAATCATGCAAATCTCTTCGGACCCAACTTGGTCCTCAAATGTTCAAGATGAGATCAAAGCCTTTATGTCTACTCACACATCCTCATCAGCCTCTCTCTCTGGGAATACCCTCACCCAAGCCCTCTCAGAGATCCCACTTACAGCCTGGGAATCTCAAACACCCAATCTCGATCTCTGTATACGTGAAACACTACGTATCTCACAACCATACACAGCAGTGCGAAAGAACGACGGCCCAGATCTTACAATTGGGCCATACGTTATCCCCTCGGGGTCTCTCGTTATTTACCCGTTTTCGGATACAGCGCTCAACCCGAACTACTACCCGGACCCAACTCGCTGGGATCCGTCTCGGGGAATTGAAAAAGAAACACCGTTCATTGGCTGGGGTGCGGGAAAGCATGCCTGCAAAGGCCAGCGACTTGCGACGTTGAGTATGAGACTTGTGGTCGTTTACGCCATGATGCGGTTTGATATTACGGTGGTTGACGGGCAGGGCCAAAGGATCGATCGTCTTCCTCTTCCCGAATGGAATGATTCTGCAACTTGTCGTCCTAAAGAGAAATGTGGAATCAAGTTTGTCACGAAGTAATCTTGTATGCTGTTATATGTCATTTTCATTTTATTTCCTTTCTTCGAGCCGACGTTGTATTGCTTAGCGTCTGAACAGATCAATTACTTTTCTTCCACGAGAATTGAAATAAAATGTACCCAACTGAGCATAATTATCCTTGTCAAGCATTGGGAAGAGAGTGGGAAGGCTTGAATGCCTAGAAATAACTAGCCATCTTCATCTTTCTTCCATTCGCAATATACGACCGACCATTGGTCTTGGCTATGGCTTTTTGGCATCTTTTATGTGTACCTGGTTTTCTGGTTTTTATGTACCTGGGACGGTTAGCCGCATGACTTGAGTTTGATAGCTTCACCATTTTACATCTGTTTCCCTCTGCGAACTACAACCAACAATAAACCAGAATGTCTACAAGAACAATTTATCTCATATCTGCTCGCAATACATCCTTCCAAAGAGCCCACTTTTCAATATTTGTCCCATCAGCTATCAATCCCGACCGGGGAACCAAAATCCACGCAGTTGGGGCACCGATGGCAGGCTATGTCTTGGAGTTCAAACGAAACTACAATCCCAGTCTCGACCCTCACGACCTGACCTTTCCAATCGGCCAGGTCGCCTCGTCCGACATCGTTGATTCCCCAGATGCAGCTCCATCTATCGACTCCACCCCCCGAGGGAAGATCGAACTAGCGGCGGCACAAATCCCCACTCCGGGGATCAATCAGAACTTCATGGCCCCTATCAATGATGTGAGTGAATGGGCATAGACTCTATGGAGATAATGTGAGATCTGGATCAAGCTCACACACTTGGATATCCAGACTACCAACAAGCGGTGTCAAGAATGGACTATGGAATATGTCCGCTATTTAGTTGCCAAAGGCCTGATCGATGAAGAAGCGATTGAAATCGTTCAGTCTAAGCGTGATCCACCTACTCATGGAATTGGGCTGCGATCTGTGGCCAGACATAGCACGTCGTAGACACGACCTAGAGTAGGAAACAATAATATGTCCACGTCCATCTCGGCCGCCAACCGCTTCCCGCATCCGCCCCGACACCGAACCGCCGTCGGATGCTTCCCTTGTATACATAATGTACTTATGAGGTTTCACATCCGATGGAAACTCCGATGGCCATTCCGATTGACAGGGCTGATGATCCAACGTAACCATAGAAAGTCTGAACGCTTCCGAAGTGCGGGGTCCCCGCATTTACTATAAAACAGCTGAGAATCATACCGATTGTCTCTCCATCCTCAAGCCTCCTTACTCACTTATTCTCTTACTCTTTTACTTGAAACCAAAATGCTCGGCAAAATTGCCCTCGAAGAAGCTTTCGCGCTCCCCCGATTCCACGAAAAGACAAAATGGTGGGCGGGCATGTTCGCAACCGACACAGACAAGCACACAGCAGAGATCAACGACGTCGGACCAATCCGACTCAACTTCGCCGAGCGTTACGGCGTCGGTCTCCAGATCCTCAGCTACACAGCGCCTGGCGTGCAGGACATCTGGGACGCAAAGGAGGCGCAAGCGCTGGCCGTTGAGATCAACGATTACATCGCCGAGAAAGTGAAAGCGCACCCTGATCGATTTGCGGCATTTGCGTAAGTTTCCTCAATCGAAGACTGAAATCACTACATGTATGATAGATGTGGTACATTCAGCTAACCCAGCCAGCACGCTCTCAATGCACGACCCGCAAGAAGCAGCCGCCGAACTCCGACGTTGCGTAACACAGCATGGGTTCCTGGGGGCACTAGTAAATGACACGCAGCGCGCGGGCATCGACGGCGACGACATGATCTTCTACGACAACGAGAAATGGGACGTGTTTTGGGCGACGTGCACCGAGCTCGACGTGCCGCTGTACCTGCACCCACGCAACCCGACAGGCACGATCTACGACAAGCTCTGGGCTGATCGGAAATGGCTGATTGGGCCTCCGCTGTCGTTCGCGCACGGGGTCAGTCTGCATGTTCTTGGGATGGTGACGAATGGGGTGTTTGATCGGAACCCCAAGCTGCAGGTAATACTGGGTCATTTGGGGGAGCATATCCCGTTTGATATGTGGCGGATTAACCACTGGTTTGAGGATCGGAAGAAGTTGCTGGGACTTGCGGAGACGTGTAAGCGGACGATTCGCGAGTACTTTGCGGAGAATTTGTGGATTACGACGTCTGGTCATTTTTCGACGACTACGCTTCACTTTTGTATGGCGGAGGTTGGGGCGGATCGGATTTTGTTCTCGATTGATTATCCGTTTGAGACGTTTGGGGATGCGTGTGAGTGGTTTGATTCGGCGGAGATGTCGGATACGGATCGGTTGAAGATTGGAAGGGAGAATGCGAAGAAGTTGTTTAAGCTTGGGGCTTATAAGGATAGTACAGCTTGAGGTTAGTTATGGGAGAGATAGGTTGGAATGTTCCTATTGAATTGCGTTATGCATTCGCTGTGTCGCGTGCAACATTGTATCTGGGGTATTGGAAACATAAGACAAATCGTAAAATCGTAGATATGGAAAAGATACTCGATGCCACAGTCCAGTGGCTCTTTGATCCATCGTTCACATATCCCATCGAGACAAATCCCTCTCGGCTAGCGGGTTCTGTTCTGCTCAGTTTCCTGTCGATCCTTCTCAAGTGCCTGGTATTGATCCCAGCAGTGCTCCCAGATGTCTGGCGAGTCACAAAGATAACCCAGCACCGGAGCAAAGTACTGTTGTTTGATCTCAAGAGTCAGCAAGTTCAAGGTACCGTAGCTTTCGATACATCTGGTCATCAGCTCCCAGACGGTAAGGATACGACGCGAAAGCTTTGCGCGTGTGGGGCTAGGTTGTTTCTCGGTCAGGATCTGATGGTTGCGCAGACGGAGGAAAGGAGTGTGGATCCATTCCTCATACATGTCCATGTACAAAGCAAGCAGTTGTCGTTCAAGGACACGAGGCTTTTTCATGGTCCTGTTCACTGCGTATTAGATCTGCTGAAGCTAATGGTAGACAAGAAACAAGGGCAGTGGCACCTACTTAGCGAACACAGTCGACATTTTGCAGAGTCGCTCGTAGTCCGACGTAGTCTCCAGCGACACGCGCTCGAGGGTATAGGAAACCCGTTCGGCAGACCTCAGCTGCTCTCTGAGCATCTGTTCCATAAATTCGACGTGGTTGAGAACGGTCTCGAGTTGAAGTTCTGCGTCTCCAATTTCTTTGAGAGGCAGAAACTCCTTGGTTTGGTGAAAGATGATGAAATTGAACTGAAGGGTGGCGTTGATGATAGTGATAAATTGCTCGCGGGTCTCACGACGCAGTCGCGGGTCAGCCAAAAGGTCTCGGAGCTGTTCGAGGATGACCTGGCTGCGGTGAGATGGGTCACCTTCGATATATGGGATGATGTTAGGGTCGACATGGCGTGTGCGGATCTCTTGCTGTGCGGCTCTGCCGAGAGCGTAGATCCATGCTTGCTCGTGGCGTTTGTCGGCTGCGATGGAAGATGCAAGCATCTCACACTCGGACTCATTGTATTCAGGGAATGGCTCAGCATCAGGGAATGGTTCAGTCTCTGTGTTTGCAGTCTCTGTCTCTGTGTTTGTGTGAGTAGTAGATCCAGATCCCTCCGATCCTAGGTTCATCGCGACTTGAGAGCGAATAATCGCGGCATGGGACCCTAGTGTGAGATCCATTTTGAAGATGAGATGAGAGTTAATTTAGATGAGGGGGAGCAGAGGGAAGAGGGGGCGAGAGAGGTGTTTGTAAAATGGGACAGACTGTTGCCATAATAATGAATTGGAGTTACTAAATAAGGCACGCGCGACGATGGACAATAGACAATGGATGTGACAATAACACTCAATAGAAAATATGACTATACATGTATTTACCGCTGCTCAATCCAAAAGCGCTAATAGATCAGACTCAATGGTCAGAACGCTCTTTTACAATTGAGTGGTGGACTGCCTTCCCCGAGAAAGCTGCCTGATCAGTGAAGCAGCGAATGACTTGAGAACAAGACGCTCTCGAGCCAACCATCTACTTCTCAGGCAGACAATCAAGAGTTAACGAAGGCAGTTGTTGTTCTTCGCACATTGACTAATCGACGTCTCATGGGGCAGAGGAGGACGGCAACTTAAGTAGTGCGAGTTCATTGGAACTATTCTTCCTTCATTCCAGCGTCCGGTATTGGGACGTCAGTGTCTCTCTCGTCATCTGGTAGTGGGACATCCATGACCCGTTCGCCGGCCTTCTCTAGGGTTCGTCTACTCCATGAACGAACACCTTTGTAGACAGCCTGTCTGCGGTTAGCTGGGTCAGATATAGTCGAATTTGACCACACATACCCAAAGGAAAGTGCCAATTCCAACTATAACCACTAGCCAGTTCAATTGGGCGACCCGGTTACGGCCCGAATTGCGCCCTGATGCGACAGACCGCAGATTCCAAGGAAAAGGCGATAGCGCAAATATTGCCTTAAGGAATGATAATAGGCCCAAAGACGCGAGTCCTTTGAGGAAGTGTCCCAACCAGGAGGCATCTTCCTCGACCAATTCGTCGACCAATTCGGCGTAAACATCCACGGGGCCCAAGTAGAAATCAATGATGGGGTCAGCTATGAATCCAAGTAGGAATACGGTTAACAAAAGAATGCCAAGTGTGAGAATTAGCTGGGCAGTGGTGCTACTGATCCACCGAGCCCAAGTCAGACGCTCTAGGCGATACTGAAAGCCGCAGGTGGGACACTGCCAGAAGTTTCTCGTCCCATATTTGGGGTCGGCATGGCGCCATGACTGCAAGCAGCCCTCGTGGACATAACGCGAGGAGCCTTTGCATTGGCAAGGGCTTAACAGACGACCAGATTCTGGGTCGGAAGATTGATAAACCACTCGAGGCTTCTGGAGGAATTCTGAGGGCTCGAAAGTCGGCAGCACGCTTTCTAGGCAGATGCGACAGACCCGCGGGGGGTAATGCTGTGTGTCTTCCATTGGTCTCACATCGAAATTTACTCGAACCTTGACAAGAGAAGGCCGAGCTACTGTTTCATTTTTGGGTGTTGAAAAAAAAAAGGAAAGGCCAGAAGAAGAGGAAAAGCAGAAAAGCCGAAGGTGTCCCAAACCCCACGGCTAATCCAGATCTGGTCACCGCCTTCATGAGCTCTACCGCGCCAAACGTCACCCATCTCTGCCTACAACACAGCTCCCCTTCTTTTGATCTTTCCATCCTCTCCTCTTCTCTTCCTGTTGACAGTGAATCATGGCTGACCGATATTCATTCTCCTTGACGACCTTCTCCCCCAGGTAAGGACGACTTGTCCTGCGTAATTGACAACGTGCTAACTCAGCTCCATTACAGCGGAAAGCTGGTGCAAATTGGTATGGACCATCATCTCTGAGCTTAGGCATCGATGACTGATTAATATAGAATATGCCTTGAATGCGGTCAACCAGGGTGTAACTGCCCTTGGTATCAAAGGTACGAACACGCCCAAGCTCCTACTAGGACCAAGCTGACCCGTGATAGCTACGAACGGCATTGTCCTCGCGACTGAGAAGAAGTCATCCTCGCCTCTGATCGACCCTCCCTCGCTATCCAAGATCTCACTGATTACGCCGGATATCGGTATGGTCTACGCCGGCATGGGCCCTGACTACCGGGTGCTGGTCGACAAGGCCCGCAAGGTCTCGCACACAGGCTACAAGCGCATCTACAACGAATACCCACCTACTCGCATATTGGTTCAGGACGTCGCTCGGGTAGTGCAAGAAGCTACGCAATCCGGTGGTGTGCGACCGTACGGTGTCAGCCTGTTGGTCGCAGGCTGGGACGAAGGCGTTGAGCCTGAGTCAGAAGAGGCTAAGAAGGATGACCCCGAGGAGAAGATTTCCAGCAAGACTGGCGGTATCAAGAAGGGTGGGCCCAGTCTGTACCAGGTCGATCCCAGTGGCAGTTACTACCCGTGGAAGGCGACAGCCATCGGCAAACACGCAACGAGCGCCAAGACGTTCCTCGAGAAACGGTACACTGAAGGACTAGAATTGGAAGATGCCATCCATATCGCGTTGTTGACACTCAAGGAGACGATCGAGGGTGAAATGAATGGTGACACAATAGAAATTGGTGAGTTTGGGGTTTCTGCCTTATTTCCTTTCTTCTGGCTGCTTAGCCAGCCAAGGGTGTAGTGAATATCGACTAACATCGTTCCAGGCATTGTCGGCCCCCCGGCGGACCACCTTCTGGGCTTCAAGGGAGTGGAGGGTGCTCAGGGACCACGGTTCCGCAAGTTGACCAAGGAGCAGATCGAGGACTACCTGACCAATCTATGAACGGAAACATAATTTATGTAGCCTCGAATGAAACGTTTCCTTTTGTCTGGTGGTGATTGACGTTTTCCCATTACAAATCGCATGGCCACCTACAGACAGCTACCTACCTAATGGTCTACTTCATGTCAACTCTATACTCCGTACCTTGATGGCAAAACCAGGACGCTTTGAAGCGCTAGTAGATGGTCCGAGCCACCTCCTAGTTTCAAATTCATTTCCCTTTCTCACAATCATCTCCTTTACGGCTTATGCTGTAGGACTACACCCACAATATCCAGTTCTGAGCTCGGTTCGATATTATTGTTGTATTTATACGTCATATTGCTAATAAAGCCGTCCTCCCTGACTCCACAAACATCCTCCTCTGAACAACTCGGCCTCCGACCGGCGGAGCCAAAAAGTCCTTCGGCTCAGCCTGCTCATAAAGTACCTCTTCGCTGCGATCCGGCGTCTCGGGCGGCCTCTGCATCGAGCAAAGAGGCAGCGTATCTGCAATAGCGATGGAAATAGGATGCCTAGACCCCTGGATGAGATCCACCAGACGGCCAAGCACAGCAAACTCAAGCTTGAGTTTGAGCGAGTAAATGAAACCCTTGAGGGTGATTTGCGCTGCGTAAAGATCGGCATATTCGAGACTCAAAAGCAGCAAATCCATCGCTATGATCGCGCAGTTGATCCCGATCAACTGGTACATGATGCTCCGTGCATCCGGGCGCGACGACACATCCGCGCCAAGACGCAGCAGCTTGACCGTCTCAATCACATACAGCGTTGACAGCAGACTCTCTTGGATCGTAAACCCGGTCAGCTGGATCTTCTCCATGATATTGTACCCATTGATCCAGGCGTCGTCGCCGCTGTGCA
This sequence comes from Penicillium paneum, assembly GCA_023627375.1. Lineage (NCBI taxonomy): Eukaryota > Fungi > Ascomycota > Eurotiomycetes > Eurotiales > Aspergillaceae > Penicillium > Penicillium paneum. The sequence goes on from JAMAFK010000005.1 coordinate 622,307, forward strand.
CTATATTCGCGCCGTAAGTGAGGATCGTCGTGGGCACGTGCAGGATAAAGATATTCGCGACGATGAGCTGCAATACACGGCGCAGCACGCGCTCGTCTCGTAGCACAAGGTGCAGCCGTGAGTACAGCACCACGGATTGGCCCGTCACCATCGTCCACCAGCCGATAGTCAGGACAGTAACCGACAGCACGGAGTCCGTGTGAGTAAAGAACTTCATCAGGAAGCCGACCGAGTATGGTACCACGCCGAGCACGCCCGAGACAAGCAGGGCCCAGAAATAGAGCCCGCGCCACCGGCGAAAGGTGGCTGGCACGAGTACAATTAGCTCGGCGACGTTGTAGCATGATAATCCGATGAAGGCGACGAGGATCATCTGTCGCACGTCGCCCCCTTCCGCGAGCGCACCGGATATCCCGTCCAGCATGTCCTGGGGAACGTCGGACATGGTTCTAGAAGAGACTCATTCGGGGCTTGGGGGGTATATGAGCGACCGGACTCGAGGAGGGAGTCTGGTTCACCCTGTTTGCTGTGTCCACATGTTCTCGTGGACAAACAGGGAATTGAAAAGGTTTTTTGTATAAAAAGGAAGAAAAAAGCGAATGGGCAAAAGAGCGGATGCAGTGTGGGATATGGACTGGTCGTACAATGTGCTCTGTCATGCAGGAGATCAGGTTTTGGACTCGTCTGAACGAGTGAAGGGGAAACAAACAAAAAGAAGCCTTGGGCATGCAAGGGCGTTCAGGGGTGCCCATAGGGTACTTGGTAGGGTACACATTCACACCCAAAATCTGGGGTAACCCTGGGGGCAAGGGGATAGATCCATTCAATAGTCGTCCGGCATCGGCCTTGGGGGCGAAGTCCGATATTAATCTAATTAAAAGGGAATTGCGACAGATTCAAAGGGATTTGTATTTTTTTGTGGATATTTTCATCCTTGCATGTGGGAAAAAAAGATATACTAGACAAAGAAAACACCAAAAATAGATATTGAAAGAGATATCCAACAAATGAGACATCGTACTACCATCGCACTATTGTCTATAGCATCTTATGACGCTGATAAGCGAGTTATTGCGCCAGATAATTAATCGTTTCATTTCAATTCGTGTTCAGGGTTGTCTCGTCTGTCCATGGGACATTCTCTTCCTCGGAGTCTTCATCCTGGCTATCGGCTACCTCCTCTAGCTTCCGTTTCTTATGTGGGGTATGTACAGGCTGTTCTGGTGACGCCGGCTTAGATGGTGAAGGGCTTGGAGACTCCAATTCCGCGGAGGATGGTACAGAAGACAGCACAGAGGATATAGGCGAAGGAGTCGGAGTAGGAGGATCATAGTACTCAAAGTCGGGAGGGGGCTTTGGCAAAGGGGTCAGAGGCTCGGAGCGCAGAGATTCCTTTTCATAAAGACCATCCTAGGCAAGCTATAAGCACGAGCGCATGCAACCGGCCGGAGACATAAACACAACATACCGGTTCAATGCGAAACGCAACGAGCAGATCCCCGGCTTGCTCGGGCAACGGCTTACCCGCGCGCTTCTCAACTTCTGCAAATCGCACATCCGGCAGATCACGATAGACCGCAATGCGAGTCTGTACGCTGGCCTCCCACGCGCTGCCCGACAAGAACGGCTGCAGAGCTGCGTGAGATTGACCCTTGATCTCTGTACGGGATTGGTTAATAGCCAACACGGCAATATTTTTCGCCGCGAGTCTAGCCAGATGCGTGGCGAGCTCGCTAGCAATGTTCCATTTGCGATTGAGCAGCCATTGCAAGTGTGTTTTATCGCTAAATTTGCCCTCGGTAGGCTGGTCCTTAAGCTCTTGGGCGCTGGGAAAGTAAGCTGGAAATAAATTCGACACAGAGTCGACGACAATAAGGTTTGTTTCCGGCGGTGGAAACCCCTTTGGTGGACGTGCAAGCAGGGCCATTAGATGAGCCAGCGTATGCGCCCGGAAATAGACAAAGTCATCCAGGCTGACGGACATTTCCTCCAGTCGGAGACTGGGCAAGGGACATCCCGTATCTAACGGTGTAAGTAGAACAGCGCAGCTGACTCTGGGAACTAACAGGAATACATACCGATCCAGACTACTTTGCCGTCGCGTAGCGCATTACATGCAATATTCAACCTGTAACTGGATCAGATCGGACTGTGGCGGTGTGGATAGGAGACTCACGCCAGCGAGGTCTTCCCGGCTCCTGGGGGTCCGAATATTTCTGTAACATGCCCACGCAGGATGCCGCCTTGGTTGGGCTGGTCTGGGAGGTCATTCAGAGCCTCGTCCAGACGCGCCAGGCCAGTCGCGATCGGGTCGCGGGTAGCGGCCGACGCGTTGAGGGACTGAGACGCTGAGATCGAAACCACGGGCGCTGGGAATAGATTAATTTTGGTGCTTTTCTAAGACTTGGGGGAAATCACTTACGCGTGTCTTGCTCGTCAAACCCTTCGAGACCGTCTAGACCGAGAAGGTCCATGTTGATGCTCATGGGTGCATCAGGATGACTGGCAGCAAAGCCAATGAAACCCAATTTAGTAGAAAAATAGCGAAATAAATTCAAGTTCCAAGGCTGTATTCAATCTCTAAAAATGACATTAAAAATGCCATCATAAGTAGGGCAGTGGGATGTTGACGGTTCGGAGATCCGAAGGCGGGACTTTTTCCCTCTCGATCTCGAGTCCTGCATACTCCCCTATGTCCAATGTTGACATTTCCCTCGCGGGTGATATCGTCCCGAATTGGCTTATCCTATTCTTTCTGTCTGTGCTTTTTCTTTCTCTGAAGACACTGAAAACACTGACAGCACCAATCAATCCCAAGGGATGTCGCCGCCTAGGACTTCCGCCAGGCCAAAGCAACCTACACGATGAGTTCGACCCGAAGTACAGCCAGGGTCTACCCAGCGATCAAGATGATCACGGCCGTCCATCTTGGCGCGTAAAGGCATTGTTCAGCTACCCGCTCAAATCCTGTGGTGCAGTCGAGCTGCAAGTCTCAAACGTCGTACCAACCGGGCTTGAATTTGATAGACAATTCGTCTTTGCAGAGTACATCAATGACGAATGGACCATTCGCACCCTGCGTAATGCAAACTTCAATTGTCTAGCCTTGATCCATCCGGAGATCTGGGTTCCTGACCCGTCTGCCCCAGATTACGACGCAGACCTGCCAGAAGTCAAGTCTCAGGGTGTGATGTTGATATCGTATCCCCGAATTCCGCCAGCAGGATGGAAGGGTCTGCCCATCAAGGTCGGCATGGCACTCAAGGTCCTCAAAAGTCAACAGGCATTCCAAGTCCCGCTACTTCCACCCGCGGACTCCAAGTTCCCACTAGTCCCAGTCAAGATCTGGAAAGACAAGCCTCTAGCCCATGACTACGGCAGACTGCTCCCAGCATCATTACACGCATATCTAGGGTCCGACCCGTCAAAAAACACCCTGACACTCTTCCGCGCCAGTGCACCTCATTCACGGCAGATCTTCCGTAACGCACCCCGCAAAGAAGACCTAGGCTTCCAGCCAACCACAGCATTCGCAGACGCATATCCAATCCACCTGCTCAGCATCTCCAGTCACCGGGACGTAGCAGCACGCTGTGCCTACGCAATCCCACGACTGAGCATTCGCCGCTTCCGCGCGAACATCATCATCCAAGGCCCGTCTGCTTTTGAAGAAGATCACTGGAAGCGGCTTGCTATTGGTGGTACCGAGATTCACGCTTCTTGTCGGACTGTTCGGTGTCGACTGCCTAATGTCGATCCCCTTTATGGGGACAGACATAATGCTGAGCCGGATCGGACGCTGAAGTCGTATCGGCGGATTGATGATGGTGATCGGACTAATGCGTGTTTGGGGATGCAGCTTGTTCCTGCGAAGGAGGAGTTTGTGGTTAGGGTTGGGGATTCTGTTGAGGTTCTTGAGACCGGGGTGCACCGGTATATTAAGATGTTGGCGCCCGGGGAGAAGGTTGAGGGGGTGTAGGCAAGTTCCATAATAGTAGTACAGTAATGAATATAATCCTAATAGTTGTCAGTGTTGAGAAGAGCATTAGATCAATTAATTGAAAAGATAAATATTTCCTAATTCGGGTAGCTAGAGGCTATCGTGTACATTGTCCATCATGTGACCCTATAGATCTTTGATCAGACGTCTACGTTGTTTGTTGTTTGCAGAAGTGGACAGCTATATAAGCAGGGACTCTCTCACTTTGACACTTGCTCTCTCTCTTTTCTCATCATCTATGTCACGAGTCAGCCTATCCTATATATAGTGAGTGCAGTTCCAGGGCTTTGTCTCGGGATTCAGTCTGGGAGACAGAAGAATCATTCTTGCCGCATTGGAAGAAAAACTCCTTCCAATTGCGCAACCGAATTCAAGCGAACAATATCTATATTTGCATTCTTTGCCAGAAGACACACAAAAGCGTGCAACTCGGACAATCATCTGCCTTTTCTTCCGCCATCTGCAAAACCATTGAGAAGACCCCTTAGCAAGGACAAATTTATCGACCTTGCCGACCAGTACCGCATCCTCGAGAAAGAAAACAAAACAGCTATGAGACGAAATCCATGTCTTGATCACCAAAGCCAATAAAATCTAACGAAGAACCGAACGCCTTACCCGTGAACGTGATCGATTCAGCTCATCCAGGAACGCGGTGGACCTACCCAAGATCGCAATGAGGCTACCGTGCATCACGATATCGCCGTTCGTGAACGACATAAAGCATACGTTCAGCCTGACACTACTGTACGCGAGCTCCTAGCGTAGCAGGTTCTCGTGACAAGATGCATTCTTTCTTCGTGAATAGACCTGGCACATAACAGTCTCCGAGGTCTCTGGCATGAATCTCTGGTAGGCAGACGGGATAGTTAGCTTGCTGTTGAGCTACGCTAATATAAATACAGTCACGGAAACTGCAGTAAATGTATGCGCCTCCCTCGACAACCGGCATCTTGATCAGCATTGATATTCATGGAAATGTCCTCGCTTCTTTCAATATGGGCAGTAATTGTTTGGTCAAAACATTCAGTCACAAAGGATCTTAGCAAGCCTTTGAGTCGATTGACGTCGCGATTGCCCCAGGAAAGACCGTGAAAGGCTTTTTGCAGCCTATTTATTTGTCCAAAATGCTCCCATCCACATTCATGTTTGGTGGAAGTAAATAATAACAGGTTGAATACCAATAGCTAGGCATAAGTGATAATTCTGATTCTGAATACAAGTATACGTAGATGTAAGAACATATTAAAATGTGTATCCCCCTGATTGTCTGCTTGATGACTCTACGGAACGGCGACTATCTGTTTGCTTCCTGTTTGTGTTGTTTTACTCGATATATTCGTTGTAGACAGCCGAGTGAGAAGAGGTATCAGCTATATCAACAGGCTGCTTCCTACTTTACTCTTTTGCTTATGATCTGGCGCCTCACAGTTCCCTAATTGAAGGAAGGTTGAAGGTGTCTAGCCTCGCCTTCATCGTTAGACACAGCGCTTCCTGCATTTCCTGAATCCTCCAATCTTGGCCAGCTTGCCAGGATAAAACGTACGATCCGCTGAGTCTAAAGGCAAAGGCTAGTCAGGACACCTTCAACCGTCCATTCTTCTAGTAGCCACCCTTAGTGTTCTCCTCTCTGTCGCCCTACCACTCAACAGTCATCCATCCAGCTGTGTTGTCAATCCTTGGCAGCTATCCCCTCCATCTCATCTCAACATACTTGAACCCACTCATTTCATTCATTAATTCCATATCCCATCTATCACATCCCAAATGAAAATGTCCGAGCAACCACCCACCTCATCAAGACAAACCCCCACCTCAATAAAAAAAAAACAAGCCGAAAGCCTAGCAGCTCTCCCCCCAAACACCCTCCACATCATCCTCTACATCCGCTCAGACCCACCCCTCCCCAACGACTTCCACTGGGCCTTCTACCTGCACAAAGGCACAAGCACCACACCAGGCGGAACCAAATACCACGCGCGCGGCATCGGCGGCGGGTGGATTCCCGGGCACGAGACTACGACAGCGATATTCGCAGAGAATTTCCTGTGCGTGATTATCCAGATCGCGACGATTCCGCCGGCGGCGCATGCGCGTGTCGATGAAATTATGAGGAGCTATGATGGGTGTCTTAATGCGATTCCGGGGATTACGTGTCGGGTGTGGATACTCACTGTGCTGCGGGTGCTTGTTGATGAGGGGTTTGTGCGCTGCGATGTCGGGGAGTTGGAGAGGGAGTGTTTTGGGTTTGGGAATGAGAATAGTTTGACGGCTAGTGCTAATTTGCAGCCGAGGCCGGTTGTTCAGTCGCGGGTTTCGTCTTGATATTGAGGTTATTTCTAGGATGAGGGTTTATTGAGAGAGACTCAGAGGTTAGGAAAGTATCAATGTCGGGGAATATCAACACGAAATTGTATTGTAGGTATTAAATATCGCTAAAAGGGGCAAAGCCAGCCCCCACAAACTCATTATATGACTGAACTATACAAGGCTCGCGATCAAGCCATCTTGGTAGTCGTTGACGACTGCTCAGGCATGTTGGTCTGTGGTTGGCTATCATTAGAGTCGGTCGACTCCAGGATGGCGGGAACATCATCAGGCTCCTCGGGGATGAAGAGGTTAAGGAAGATGCCGAGAAGCGCGGAGATAGCGAAACCGTTCTCCATGACCAGATCGACAGCATTGATCAGACCGGCGAGCGCATGGTTGTCACCCGAGTAGGTGAAGAAGTAGCTGAACCACGACGGCAGGAGGGTGACACCCATTCCAATGGAGAAACTAGCCGTGAGGATGAAGCGGTTGCGACGGGTCGGTTCGACAGAGCCAATAATGCGCAGACCACTGACTGCCACGGAACTGAAGAGGAAAGCGGTCATACCACCGAGCACGGGGCTGGGGATTGCAACCAGCGCAGCGGCGAACTTGGAGAAAATGCCCATGATAACCAGGAAGAGACAGCAGCAGTAGCCGGCGGTGCGGTTGGCGCATTTCGTGAGCGCAATCACACCGTTGTTCTGCGCGAAGACAGACATAGGGCTAATCGTCATCAAACCGGCCAAGAGACAGGTGATACCGTTACCCAGCACACCACCTTGGATTCGGGAATCGAAGGTCTCGCCCTCGACGTGCAGTCGGGAAACATCGCACGTCGCCGTGATATCACCAATAGACTCCATCATGATAACGATGTATAGCGCGAGTAACGGCAGGATGAGCGGCGGGTACACCGACAGCGGGAACGTGTGGACCCAAGCGAAGGAAGCCACTGGTGCAGCAGCGATACCGGAGGACTCGAAGTAGTTGCATGCGGCAGCGACGATCGAGCCAACCAACAGACCAACAATGACGGAGCAACTCTTGAGAATGGGGGGACCCCACCGCTCGCAGACGATGATCGTCACAAAGACCAGGAATCCGAGTCCGATGAACTGAGGACTTCCCCAGGGGAGAGGGTGCGGTGCACTGGCGCTGGGGCACAGTGCGCGGGCGGAAGGGTCAGAACCGCATGATGCGCCACCGGCCCAGTCCGTCATGGCGGACTTGATGAGCGAGGCACCGATCAGGAGGACAGTTGGGCCGGTGACGAGTGGAGGGAAGACGCGGGCAAGGATCTTGCTGCTCATGAAGGACATGCCGATTTCGAGCAGGGAGCAGAGACACGAGGTGCCGAGGAGAGCGCCGTAGCCTTTTGGACAAGGGAGCGGAGATCCATCCGGGGAGGAGGGACAGTATCCCGATTTATACATCTGGCTAAAGGCGCCTTGAGCGACTGTGATTGTTGAGAAAGATGTACCTGTTTAACAATTAGTGTCGGAAGTGAGGATCTGAAGAATGGAGAAGCTCTTACCGACGACTGATAGCAATCCAGTTCCAATGTAGTATTTTGTTCCCTTGATATGGAACCGGAACATCTGAACAGCACTCAACAGACCCGAGACGATCAACGAAGTCGACACGAGGTACTGGTAGAGTTCGTCACCGAAGTTGGCACCGCCTGAGCCGCCGAGCAAAATGGGTGGTGAAATCACTGATGCTCTTAGTCTTTGCTTGTATATTGTAGATGTCTTTGCGACTCACCACCAGCCAGCATAGCAAGCGCATGCTGCAATCCCAGAATCAATGCGAGAACGACTGGCACGCGATCTTCGAGACCGAAGAACGGAGCAGATTTGCGGGCTCGCTTTGTGAAAGGCAGTCGTGGGATGAAGAGGTATCCATAGTCGTATTCTCCTAGTAGGCCCTCTCTGTTGATTGTGAGTCAAAGCCCCTCCACAACACATCATTTGAAGCCATACCGTGTAGTGAAAGTCTTGACAGTGTAGCGCAGTCTGTCGCTGATTGTGCGCTTGGGCGTATGATCGGGGCCGATCTGATCTGGACCTTCCATAGTGAATGTTCGATACAATGAATGTAGTTATTGAACTATCCCACAGGGACGGAGGTTTTATATTTAAATTTCCCAAAAAAAAATTATACACCCCGAGCTTCGGTAACTCTAAAATTCAAAATCGGGGAGCTGACTAAAAAGTCGGATCCACCCGTCCAAAGTGGAAGGGATAACCTGCCAGTGTCTGTTATCGGACGGGCAGCCAGGCAATTAGAGCCTGCACTTGGACAATTAGCAAGAGCATCGCATAACCCGTTGCCCGCTTGGCAGGATCGAGTTAGGGCCCCCGCCTTATCTAGACCGGCCAGCCAATCAGGGCCGAGTGGGGAAAGATAAGGACACATCAAGGCCCATGGGTGTTCTGGTTAGCCCAAAGTGCCCGGGTTCCCCCATATTATGTGTTTCGGGATGGTCACGGCGGTGTATCCAGACGGGAGTGGGGTAAATTGAAGGTATATCATTGGTCAGGAGGTATATTGGCAGTTTTCCAGGTACCAAATACACGTATCCGGACAGCAGGCCTGGCTCCCCACAACCCGGATATCATCAAACGTTCTCTGCTATCTTGGTTTATCTTCGATCTGTCAGTCGGAGGGTGCCGTCCACAGTATAGGAGGTGGAAGGCTCCGACCTCAGACCTCACGTCGGGTTCCTGGTCGTTCTTATCAGACTGTGATGAGATACTGAGGGATATTCGAAACGATGTGGCGATACGCAATATGAGATCAGATGTTGTGATTATCTTGACTTGTTCCTGTGGTCATACATGCACCTCATACCTACGGAGTACATCGAGGTACATACATAGTATGTATACTTTGGGAGGAGGCTCGGATATCCCGCTTGTTCCAGAAAAGTATATCCCAAAAGTATATCCCCACTGGCTGGTTTCATCTGTCTGTCTTCTTCTCTTTCGACAACGTTCAACTCAAGAGATGTTGATGATACCTCAATTCTGCACCAATGCGACATCATTTTCGTTGATTAGCTTGTGATTTCACTCTATATCTGTTTTTCACCGTGATATATATTCCTCGGTCACACCCTGCACATGCGCCGTTGAAACTCGATCTGCCCGGCATCGATGGGTGGTCGAGACATGAAAGAAGAATTCGGACATTCAATAAGATTCGCTCACGTACGCATCTCACACATTCTCTGAACACGGTGCGATGACTTATTGTATGACGATTGCCAATTCTCTCAGCCATTCAGGGAAGGAGGCGGTAACTCGGGGGGAAAACCGTAGGTTAGAAATGTAGCTCGATGCGGCGTCGCATTGCCTCTTGCTGAAACGTCATTGGCGGAAAGCAGCATAATCCCTAGAAATCCCGAGGTTAAATATAACCGTTGGTGGACTTAACCCTCACCCGTGGCTCTCAGTCTGCTGGGAGCAGTGCTGACATAAACATACTTGCCGTCGCGCGCTGATTGGCCATCATTTGCCTGAGGCACCAAAGCGTTGGGGCTGGCTGGACCCAACATTCGCCAGAAAGCGATGAGGCACGCCACTCCCGAGCAAAGGGCAGCGCAATAGTCTCCCAGCAGCAGGCTTATAAGGCAACTCTTTTCTGCTTCGGGTGGTTTTCGCCTCGGGATCTTGTGACGCTCGACGTTTGCTTTCATTTGATTCGTCTTTCAGCCCTATTCCTCCCACATCCGTTGGCGATCAAGACCCAGGCTCCCCAACGTTGGTCCCAAGTGGGCCCTAGTATAAAAAACCCTTTGGTCCTCCTGGATTGAATTCCAACCTTCTACACAACAACCATGTCGTCCAAGCTGGATGCTTCACGCCCTCGGGCGGCTGACACCAAGAAGGTGCACATTGCCGATACCCAGATGACTCGCCAGAACTGGTACAAGCACGTTAACTGGCTGAACGTTACTTTCATCATCGGCGTTCCCCTCATGGGCTGCGTTCAGGCGTTCTTCGTGCCTCTGCAGCTGAAGACTGCTATTTGGGCTGTCATCTATTACTTCTTCACTGGACTAGGAATCACAGCTGGTAAGTAGTTCAGAATTGAACCGAGTATACTCCTTTGACCCGAGCTGACCCCGTTTTCAGGATACCATCGTCTCTGGGCTCACTGCTCCTACTCCGCCACCTTGCCCCTGCGTATCTGGCTCGCTCTGGTCGGCGGCGGTGCTGTCGAAGGCTCCATCCGCTGGTGGGCTCGGGACCACCGTGCTCACCACCGTTACACCGACACCGACAAGGACCCTTACTCCGTGCGTAAGGGTTTGCTGTACTCGCACCTGGGATGGATGGTCATGAAGCAGAACCCCAAGCGAATTGGCCGCACTGACATCACCGATTTGAACGAAGACCCCGTTGTTGTCTGGCAACACCGCAACTACATCAAGGTCGTGGTCACCATGGGTCTCATCGTCCCCATGCTGGTCGCTGGTCTCGGCTGGGGTGACTGGTATGGCGGATTCGTCTACGCCGGTATTCTGCGTATCTTCTTCGTGCAACAGGCTACCTTCTGCGTCAACTCCTTGGCCCACTGGCTCGGCGACCAGCCCTTCGACGACCGCAACTCTCCCCGTGATCACGTCATCACCGCCCTGATCACCCTCGGCGAGGGCTACCACAACTTCCATCACGAGTTCCCCTCCGACTACCGCAACGCCATCGAGTGGCACCAGTACGACCCCACCAAGTGGACCATCTGGACCTGCAAGCAGCTCGGCCTGGCCTACGACTTGAAGCAGTTCCGCTCCAACGAAATCGAGAAGGGCCGCGTCCAGCAGCTGCAGAAGAAGATCGACCAGAAGCGCGCTAAGCTTGACTGGGGTACTCCCTTGGATCAGCTTCCCGTCATGGAATGGGAGGAATATGTCGAGCAGACCAAGAACGGCCGTGGCCTCATCTCCATTGCCGGTGTTGTTCACGACGTCACCGATTTCATCAAGGACCACCCCGGTGGCAAGGCGATGATCAAGTCCGGCCTTGGCAAGGACGCCACAGCTATGTTCAACGGTGGTGTCTACTACCACTCCAACGGTGCTCACAACTTGCTTTCCACCATGCGTGTCGGAGTCATCCGCGGCGGTGGTGAGGTCGAGATCTGGAAGCGCGCTCAGAAGGAGAACTCCGAGTATGTGCGCGATGAGACAGGCCAGCGGATCATCCGCGCCGGCCAGCAGGTCACTAAAATTCCTGAGCCTATTCCCACTGCCGATGCAGCTTAAACTGAACTTGATGACATGTTTTCTTGCATTTGTGGGTTGGTCGGAGTTGGCGTTTTCTTTCCATTTCTTTCTTCGTTCATCAAAAGCGAGCTGTGACGCACTTCATAGATAATCATGAATTAGAAACGAATTCTCATTCCTATATGAATATACTCATTTGGATCATTTTGACTTGAAATCTTTACATGTTGTAAACCGAGGGGAGCTGTAGGTTGGGGAGAGCAAAGTGCGGGGCAGTGCTTTTCACATGTCAATTCTCCTCATGGGATACTTCGGACGCCCAATATTATTATGAGATATCTGATCTTTACGGGGTAGTTGGCATAGTCTTTACACTCGGAAAAGTTTGATCTTCCACTTCACACGTAACATGGGCAAAATGCGTGGTTTCCTAACTTCATAGCTCCCAGGTTGGTAATAACCTATAGATTAGTAAATTATGACATCACCTATTTATGCTTCAATCAATAAACCGTTCTAGCCACCTATTCAATACTGACAATGACCATTGGTAGTATAGAAGTAATTCAAGGACATGCAAAACAAATGCCAAGAAGTGTAGATATCTGTCCCCGCAATCACCAGCTTCAGATCACCTGACAGCTGCATATCTCCAAGTGTCCTTCCCCGTCACACCGCATTCAATTCCGCCCATCATTGCTTTCACCGCTCGCCTTCATCTCCTCATCGTCATCCTCGCCATCCTCATCGTGGCGCCCTTCCTCCGTCTCCCCGCCCGCTTCTCATACGCGCTGGGCCACTTACGTACCAACGTACCAATACGACTCTTGACGACCTCCAGCATGGCCCCCGCTCACCTCCGGAAGCCACCCCAGGCCCCGCCTGTCTTTACCGCAACCCCGCAGTCACTGTTAGCTGATGCCGAGCGCCTGGTCAAGAGCTCGCGAGCTATTCAGGACAAGGTGGTGGCGGAGATCAAGCCCGAGGCTGCAACATTTGCCAACGTTGTCCTTCCCCTCGCCCAAGATGACAACCAGATGGGACTAGAGTCACACATCCTGGGCTTCTACCAGGCTGTATCGACCGACTCGAAGCTGCGGGATGCTTCTTCCAAGGCTGAAGAGCTGATGGATGAGTTCTTTATTGAGGCGGTCATGCGTGAGGATGTCTTCAATTTGGTCGATGCCGTATTGCGCCGCAACGAGGTTCTCGATCCGGAGTCTCGCCGTCTGTTGGAGAAGGAACACAAGGACTTCATCCGTAATGGACTTGGCTTGCCCGCTGGCCCTCATCGGCAACGCTTCAAGGAGATCAAGAAGCGGCTGAGCCAGCTGAGCATTGAATTCCAGAAGAATCTGAACGAGGAGAACGGCGGCATTTGGTTTACCCCTGATCAGCTGGCTGGTGTGCCCAAGGATCTTCTAGACGGCCTGAAGAAGGGCGAGGGCGAGAACGCCGGCAAGCTCTGGCTGTCGTTCAAGTATCCCGACCTCTTCCCCACCATGAAATATGCCAGCGACCCCGAGACCCGCCGGCAAGTCATGATCGCCAATGAGAACAAGTGCAACCAGAATGTGCCGCTATTCCGGGAATCCATTATACTCCGTGATGAGGCGGCCCGTCTGATCGGCTACCCCAACCACGCTGCCTTCCGTATCGAGGACAAGATGGCCAAGACCCCAGAGACCGTTAATAAGTTCTTGGGTGATCTTCGGGACAGACTGACCGCTGGCGGGAAGAAGGAGACACAGAAGTTGCTGGATTTGAAGAACGCCACGGACCCCAATTCCGATGGCCGCTACTACCTGTGGGACCACCGGTTCTATGACCGTCTCATGCTAGAAAAGGACTACTCGCTAGACCATCAGCTTATTGCTGAGTGGTTCCCGTTGCAGACAACCATTCAAGGTATGCTGAAGATTTTCGAGGAGCTGTTCGGTCTGGAGTTTGTTGAGATCATTGGTGAGGACCGGGCAGCCATTGCCCCAACTGGCCAGGGCAACGACATTGTCTGGCACGAGGATGTCCAAGTGTTCAGTGTGTGGAACGATGAGGGCGCGGGCAGCGGGTTCGTTGGATACCTGTACTTGGACCTGTTCCCTCGCGAGGGCAAGTATGGCCATGCAGCCAACTTCAACCTGCAGCCGGGCTTCGTTAATAAGGACGGTACCCGCCGATTCCCTGCCACCGCATTGGTGTGCAACTTCACCAAGCCCCAACCTAAGAAGCCTAGTCTGCTGAAGCACGACGAGGTCGTGACCCTCTTCCACGAACTCGGCCACGGTATCCACGACCTGGTGTCCCGAACCATCTACTCTCGCTTCCACGGCACCAGCACAGTGCGTGACTTTGTCGAGGCGCCCAGCCAGATGCTGGAGAACTGGTGCTGGGAACCCTCGCAGCTGCGCTCACTGAGCCGACACTACTCAACCCTGTCTCCAGAGTACCTTGCTAGCTGGAAGGAGGCTCAGGGTGAGGCCGCCACCAGCCAGCCGTCAGAGCGCATCCCGGACGATGTGATTGCCAACCTGATCCGCACCAAGCACGTCAACGACTCCCTGTTCAACCTTCGCCAGCTGCACTTCGGCATCTTTGACATGACCATACACGAGCCCAAGACCCACGCCGACATTGAGGCTCTTCCTCTGTCTGCGACATACAACCGTCTCCGCCATGAGATTACCCAGATGGACGGTCCGGAAGTACAGGGCGCTGGTGATGAGTGGGGCCACGGCGAGGCGACCTTTGGACATTTGATCGGAGGTTACGACGCTGGATACTACGGATACCTGAGGTAAGTTATAAGTTGATGTGTAATTGGCTTCAATGTTCGAATACTGATGATTTTGCTCTGCAGCTCCCAAGTTTACTCCACCGACATGTTCTACACCGTCTTCAAGGACGATCCCATGAACAAGGCTGCTGGCCGTCGCTACCGCTACCAGGTTCTGGAGAAGGGCGGTAGCCAGGATGAGATGAAGACTCTGACCCAGTTCTTGGGCCGTGAGCCTCGGACCGATGCATTCTATAAGGACTTGGGACTGGCGTAAAGTGGTGCGTAGCATTTACAGCCATCGGGGCTTATGAACGGCTTTAAACTATACCTATTAAATCATATAGAGCTACCCGAATGCATATCTTGTGCTCATGAATAACGAGCAGCATGCCAATAACTCCTCTACCACCGTCTAACTATATCGTGGCTAACAATTTCCAAGGTGAGCTGTAGATACCGATAAGCGCACCGCCTTGGCATTCTGCAGTTCTCCGCAACTCAACAGCTCTTTTTCTTGATTGTCTTTAGAACTTCAGCATACAAGACAACACAGAGTCTCGGATTAGACAAGTATATCCAATCACCGGTAAGTACCTACTAAGCCAACAGAAAGATGATTCCTCCAGAACCCCGCGCAAAGACTGACCAAGACCCTAGCTCCTGCATCACCGACAGAGATCAATCTGCCTCGCGCAGCAGCCAGCCCCAAATTCCCGAATCCTATCAGCTCAAAAGCGCGAGTCAATAAATAACCAACGCCACAAAACACCCAACCCACCAACGCCCAAAAATGACCGAGCACCGCCTCCCAATCCAAACCCAACACTGCCGCTTCTGCAACCACCTCCTGCTAGCAACAACCCGCAACATAAGCACACTGCCCCGACGCGGCGGGGAAAGCAAAGACAAAGCGCTGATCCTGCCCCTCGAGCGCAAAAGCTCAACAGACGCAGACGCAGACGCAGACGCGGATATAGAAGCCGACCTCGAAGAAGAAGCCAAGAGCACAGAACCGTCATCGCGCAAGACAACAGCAAGACATGTCTCTAACCACACGACGCTTCTGTTGGCGACTACGATCCCGGACCGGCGGGCGACGATTATCCGGCGCGAAGACGGGATCGAAAAGAGGATTCTGTTGAGGTGTGGGCGGTGCAAGGTTGTTGTGGGGTATTATTTGGATCGGGTGCATTGGGGGTCTGATGGGGATCGGGAGAGGGAGGTGGGAGGGGCGCGAGATGGGGAGGAGGAGGAGCGGCCGCCGGCTGTTTATCTTCTCCCTGGAGCTGTGGTGGAGACGGAGAAGTTGGGGGGTGAGGGGGTTGGGGAGAGGGAGTGGAGGGAGTGGGTTGTTTAGATGGGAGTGGAGTTTATAGATGTGCAATCAATCTATGCAGGTGCAGATGTAGATTAGATCTATATCTATGCGCTATGCTACGCTATGCGGCGATACCTCGGAGCAGAATAATACAGTGTATTTGATAATAAAAACATACATGACGAAGGTTGCAACGCGCCGAATTTCAATCCACCAAGGCAAAGCCATTTCCATATCGAACGTTAATCATATCGGGGTATTAGTTGGCGAGGATAGTACGGACAAGATCTGGAGAGAGTTAGCAGATGCGATACAGCATATAGTCCACTCTAGGCTCAGAACATACCCGTGTAGTTAATCTCGCCGGAGCTGGTGTCAACGGCCTTGAGCAGCTCATCGACTTCATCGTCAGACATCTTCTCGCCAAGATTTGTGAGAACTGCAAGTGCCGAATGTCAGCAATATCCTTTCCAACAACCAAACCGAGCCTGGGACAAAACATACTGTATCGCAACTGTCCGACACCAATAAACCCAGTCATATCTTTGTCAAAGACTTGGAATCCACGACAGTACTCCTCCGGCTCGCCGGGCTCACGGAAACCACCAGGACGGTTGAGGACTTTCAGGAACGAGTCGAAGTCAACTAGAGCGAACGGTATTAGCCATGGATTCCCATTTCACAAACAGACGCGATCGCGTCCAAACAACACATAAACCAAAGAATCAAAACATACAGTCGCCGCCAACAGACTTCTCCAAGTCGGCAATCTCAGCCAGCGTAGGGTTCTGCCCGCAAGCGCGGAGCAAGTCACCGAGCAAATCACCAGCGACACGGCCAGTGCCGCGGCGATCGAACAGCGAGAACGCTTCCTTGTAGTTTGTGGATGCCTGGTCGAGTTTATTAGCCATGATGGAGATGGAAGAGCGAGCTGGCAATGCCTTGTTGACACAGTTGTAGATGAGGGGAGGAAATCGGAGGGGGCGAGCGGTTACATGGGCGGGAAGGGGTTGCGGTTGGACCGCTTGAATAGGAAGTCTATCAACAGTGAGGAATTCGGGAACTTACCATTACGGTTGGATAGTTTGCGAAATTGGAGATTGGAGATTTGGAAACAAAAATGCGGATTGGGAGGTGAAGGGCGAGAGGGGGAACTAGGTGTGGGATCGGCGGTGGTTGTTAGGGCAACCGCTACAGGGGGGCGTATTTAGGGGGTTGGATGCTTCTATGGCTGGCCAGATCGTGGAATAATAGGAACGCCGTCTTTTGGTATATAAACACACATTCATACATGCTACGACTGCAGCTTTGCGATGCAGCTGTCCAGCAGCCGCGCCGCTTCTCCCAGTAACTCCCATCGCGGTTTGGCAAAGGAGTCTCGGAGGATCATTAGCAGACCGAGACACCCGTTGCGCCCGGTCATGGCCTCTAATTCGTTGGGTTCCTGGATTTCTCCCACGCGGTGCAGAAACTCCTGCATGTCGCGCTCTCGGTCCGCCAACGTTAGGAGGATAGGGGAAGGACGCAAGGGGCCGTCCAGCGCAAACCCGTAGGTCCACACCACCAGTGCTGCGAAATACATAACCCACGGCCGGTTTAACACGTAGTCATCGCGCGCAGAATACTCCCCAGGATGTGTGGCCGGGTCTAAGAAACAGGCAGATAGGTATTTGAGCGCGAAGAAAGTGGCATCCCGCGCCGAAGCCTTTCTCGCCCATTTCTCGGTCTTTTCTCGTGCAGCGAAGTAGTCGCGCGCTGTAATAGACCGGCCCATTAGCCGGCCAGCACCTGCGAAGATCTGCAGATCGGCTATATCGACATGGGAGCCCATATGGGCCAGCCCGTGCAGCACGTTGCGCGACTCCGATGTGGTCGACGGACCCAGGGCTTCGTCGAAGTCGCGGCGCCAGTTATCGAATGCCCGAAGAAGTGCTGAGCGCCATTTATCTCGTCCGCCCAGAGTCTGGCCCACACCGAGTGAGCTAATCTGCAGGTCTCGCTGGTTTAGATGCCAGCACACACTCAGCAAGCCCGACATGATAATAATTCGCCCGAACGAGTTGGTCCGGACGGGCTGGCCATTAAGTGTGCGCTTGAGGCCATCGAGGAACATAATAGGCCGCACACCGTGCGACTGCAGACTGGATTGCACACGAGCGACCTCGGCGGCGCTTGTTGCAGCCCACAGCGCCTCGTCACAGGGCAATGGCAGCCGTAGTTCGTGAGCTACCATTTTGGCCGAGTGACCGAACATAATGGCATGCGTTGAATCTAACAAAAAGGCGGCGAATGCCACCCGCCGAGTCGCTTCGGCCTTGATCCAGGCTGACCATGACTCGTCTTCTTCTTTGGTTTCCGGGGTGGCAAATGAAGAACTACCGATGAGCGAACTGCCTCGGCGCATAAGCGTGAGTGTCGTGTCGTGGTGGATATGTGCGCGTTCGTGTAATGCGCGTGTAGAGAAGAGCTTCTCGTAGACTTCCAGTAGTAATAGAGACTGGAACACCCAAAGCTTCGCCGGCGGCCGAAAGTCCGCATCCATGAAGATTTCCCAACGCAAATGCCAGGCAATGAAGCATGCCAATTCAGCCGCTGCTTCAATGGCCGACTGGCCATGGATCTTATCCAATGTCGCCGCGCCAATTGCCATGATCGCTAGTAGTAATAGGTTCGGGGTACGATCAGCACTAAATGTCGGCTGATGCAATATTGGAAGTTGTGCATGGAAGTGAAACCAATAGGATCCAACATATGTCTGCATCATGCGTAAGCTCAAGGCATGTCGGTCGTTATTCAAATCCCCGTCCATCAACGCATCTTTGCGTTTAGTGCCTGACGCATATGCCGATTCATTGAATCGTGTTGACATCAGGTGCAGTAGTTCCTGACGCTTTCCTTCTGAGATGAGAGCCGGTGGTGCTCCCGAGTCCAGAATACTCGTCACGCTCATGGGATGTTGTGGAATCACCGAGCAAAAGTTGTCGTCGTTATATACAGCCTCATTCATGTAGAACTGATTCTGAGCAAGTGGTACCATTCCGTATCCCAACGGCGTGAGTGGCTCGCTGAATAGCCATGCTGCAAAATCGTCTGCCATGGCGAATGGTGATCGGTTATATGTTTCGCCGCCGAAAATCGGGTAGGACATAGAGTCGAGGTCGATGAGATCCTCAGGTTGGGGCAGCACCGCCGGGAAATCTGAATATTGGTCCACCGGTATCTCATTACTATCCACTCCGGTGGTGAGGGGGTATGTTGTGACCGGAGGTTTGGGCTCCTCCGAACCAACGAAGTATTCCGGCGCGGTGATAGCAGGCGAAGAAGGCGAGGAGGTTTTGGTCCCATTTTCGGCGAAACTATCTCGTTTCTGGAGCTGGGAACCGCTGGTGGTGTGACGTTCACGATGGCGCGTGCAGAGGTCCTGTCGCACGAAGGATCGGTAACAGTTGGGGAAGTCGCAGCGATAGATTTGTTTCGGGGCATGATTGAGAGCATGGCGACTCAGGTGTTCGGCACGAGAATAACTCTTTCCACAGCCTTCAAATGTGCATTCGAACTTGCGATCGGAGAGAACTTTGCGACTGCGTCGCCGTCTCTTGGAGGGTTGACCGTCGTTCTCCATATCTCATGCCATGGCACGACGATCACTGGAAGGTGGAGTCAAAAAAGAATGTCTGAGCACCAAAGGAGAGGCCAATGGTTAAGGAGCAGAAATGAGTCACAGAATGAAGCGCAAGTGGAAGTTCCCGCGGGTTGTCCGGGGGAAGTGCGGAGATATCGGTGGGGTGATGGTGGATATGACTTTACTGGTGAGAGATAGTCGGCGTGTATAGGTTGTGTAGTATATATAGCAATGCAAGGAATATTGCAAGGAATATAGTCTATTGTTCTCTAATCATATTCTAGTGGTGATATATAAAGAGTGAATAGACGTGTAGATCCCTTCTACTCTACGTCTAACCAGATATATACACGGGATATGCAATCGAATATTGATGCTCAATAGATTCATTACTCGTGATCAAATGCCCACACACATAAAGTGCGCCAACGCATCTCAATGCAGAGATGAGTCGCGACTATTGAATACCTAGAGACAGGTCGAGCTCGTACAACATCTGGCAATGTCAAGCCAGAAAAGGTTCTGGTCAGGCCGACGTAGTTACCAGTAGGTCATTAATCATCACACCGAGTTCATGCCATTCCATCGTGTATCGTACCACGTGGCACGTCAATAGCAAGGAACTGACGCCTGATTTGTGCAACTGCTTCCATGTGTTTCTTTTTTTGGTGCAGACCAGCACCCAATAAGAATTTACAGTGGCATTCTCATCCGCTGAATCGGAATCGGGCGGCTTCCAGACGGCCAAGACCCTCGCGGGGGGCTACATTGCGGCGACGGTAAGAGTTGGTAAAGTCTAGATGAGGTTAGATTAGAGAACAAAGAACAAGGGGGAAGCGGGAAGGGAACCAACCTTGGAGGAGAACACGGATTTTGCGGGTCTCTCCTGACTGGACTTTGTCAGAGACGCTATTCAGCAATCGCTCGGCTTCGCCGTGCTTCATAGTGCCACTTGGCAGCATCTGCAAAGTGGTCTGCAGCCATCCCCCAGTTTCCTGGGGAAGCAGCTCGAACATCGTCATCAGTACTCCCGACGCATCAGCGAAGCAGTCGCCAGGGAAAGTGAACATCATGCCCGTCAAGACACGCTGAGCCAAAGGCTGGCCTTGCGAGATGATCAAAGCCTTAACGGCCTCGCGAATCTCAGGCGGGTTAACGTAAGGCTGACCTTCCGGGCTGGTGAACTGGGAGACCATAGGTTTATCAAATGCAAAGCTGAACAGATCCCGATAATAATGCAGCGTAGCGATGAGAGGATCGACTTGTTGAAGAGTGAGAGCACTGAGTGCGGCGGAGAAGATAGGGATGGCAAGGGACGAAGTGATATACTTCTTGGGGTAGTATCGAACGGCGTTAGAGGAGAGACGGAAGAAGTCTTCAATCACATCGGGTAGATTTTGTGGGGGGAGATCGTTCAAGATTCGCAGGAAAGCAACCGCCTGCTGCTCATAGAACTGGAAAACGGCATCGCTGGTAGCCTGGTCGACGTACTCGGCACCATCGGAGAATTCGCGCACCACCGCATCCGTAGCCCAAAGGAAGCAACCCTCGCGCGAGGCCTGGAATCCGTTTGCGATACTCTGGGCCAGAGTCGGCAAAAGAGGGATCATGTCAGTGCGATAAGAGATGATCATGTATCGCCAGCATCGGCACACACGCTCGAGAATAGGTGTAGAAGACGTAAAGTTCATTACAATCGTGGTCATAATGGGTAGAATCTCACCGCAGTATTTGACCGCAGGGTTTTCTTCTCCCGGTGCGAGAATCGGTGTCACCACCTGCACAAAGATAGTGATCAGCTGTAGATGGTCCGCTACGGCTCGCTGGCCTTCTTCAGTCTGCGCATTATTGGCAAGGTTCATGATTCGGGCCATGATCGGGTCACAGAACATCTTGTATGAATCGTAGATCTTCTCTTGGGGCTGCACCGAAACCACTGCGGCAACACCTTCAGTGACTTCCTCCTGGCTAGTAGGCTTCAGCTTGTCAAGAACCGACTCGTAGAAGGCATGAAGCTGCGCGATATGACCGCCAAGCAACTTCTGGCAGTCAGTTCCCAAAAACTTGAAGGCAAGAGCAGAGGCCTGCACAACTTCTTGAGAGGAATGGTGGAAACCGGAAATCACGTAGTTGAGCTGGGCCTCCAATGTGTCGGGATGGACAGCTGTCCATTCAGTATAGCGTGCCAAAGCCATGATCGCCTGGAACCGCACTTTCTCCTGATTAGGAATCTGAACAATCAGAGGAATCAATTGTCCAAGAATGGTGTTCTCTTGGGGATCGACCATGCGGCCCATTGCGCGGAGACCGAACAGAGGGGCTTCCAGTTCCTGCCAGTGAGGAACATGTTCGTCGCTTGACTGCGATGCATACTTGGCAACCCACTGCTGGATCATTTGGTAGATTTTGGCAAGACAATCATTCACACCCACAACGGCACAGCAGTCCTTGAGGACATCGCCCATTGCATGGCGGAACTGACGGAATTTTTCCTCCTGCTCGCGATCTCCAGAGAACAGGTCCTCGGTTTCGCCGTCTTCCGGGCTGGGGAACTCGAGGTTTTTCACCATGATGTCCACCAATCGGGCAAAGACGGGTTGGAAAGTGACTCGAGCGTCGGTGTACAAGTCGAGAGCAATATATTGCTTCAGTTCGTACCAGAAAATGAAAGTCAGAGAAACTGCGTCGCGCTCCCAGTCCCGTGCGCAACATTCAAGAAGCGTCTCAACGAGTCCCTGGAAGTCACCCGGCAGACGTGCAATAAGAACAACCCATGCTTCACCTGCCTCCGCAAACATTCTTGTGATACCCTTGAAAGCCTCCAAATCTTCCGCCTCGGCAGTTTCAGCAACTTTAGGGCGAAGTGCCATCAATCGCGGATAAAGGGCTTGAATGATGGGCAAGGACTCATCCACGTCCTTTGTGTCGCGGTAAAGCGTGCAAATGCAGTCAACAGCGGCGTCGAAAGATGCGTCGTTGTCCAGCGCTTTGAAGATGACGTCCATGAGAGGTGACTCAACGATCCTAGCAGCCGGAATTTCACGTAGCCACGAAGTAATGCAGTCGAGAAGACGGGGGTTGGTTGCGGCAGCAGCTGTTCATGGTCAGTTATTGTATTTGATTCGTCAGGAGAATGGGACGTGGTCGTCGAATACGTACGCGACGACTGAGCGTATTGGATCATCAGCTGCATGACCTGCTCCGCGTTGTCTTCTAGCAGCTCCCTGGTTCTCGCGAGCAACTCGTCTTCCTTTTGTAGATGTCAGCTTCGACTTTTGTAAACGCACCACAGAAACATACACTGAGATTGATTTTGCGACCCTCAGTGACTTCCTCGGGTAAGATCTTAAGGAATTCCAGCACACAATCCCCTGCGCTATTTCCTAGAGCTGCTCCGACAGTCGCCAGTACATCCTGCCATGTGACCATTTGAATCGCCAGGCTGGCTAAGCACACACATAGTTGGGTCTGAATAGGGCGCGGGCCTTGCGCAAATGCAACCAGCAGGTTTAGAACCGAGTCTCGCAGGGCCAATACTGAGTCCGGAGGGAGTTGATCGAGATCGAAAATAATCTGCGCGATTAGAAACGGCGAAAATCCCCAGGTAGGAATACCCTTACTTTTCCTTTCAGTGTAGTTGCGGCGAACAGCTTAGCTTCGACAGGCACATCGGGGGACTGTAATAGAGCATGTGTTGTTGTCCAGGCCTCAATCTAAAGACGGATTGAAATTAGCGAAAGAGACCACTTAGGTCTCGGCGAAAGAATCGTACCGATTTCTGGAATTTCTCAAGGAATTCATGGGCCTGAGTCTTCTCAGTCCGAGACACATTTCCTTGCATTGTCGCGACGGCCGCCAGGACCGGGGCGAATGCCTGCCCGGCTTCCTTGCTGGCCATGTTGAACTAAAAAGATTAATCAAGGCTCAGCAGTGTATTAAAAAAGTATCAGCATCTGAGTGCGGAAACGCGTTCGAAGAGGGGGAGCAAGTTGATGGTGGGATGGGGTGGCCGTGACCAGATAACCGTATTACCGTAATCAAATCACGGGACGGCTGCCAGGCCCGCCAGAGCTTTCTTCGCCTCGTCTCCCGCGTAACAGCTATCACTTTCGACATAACCGCACATCATGGCAGGCCGCAAGACATTGTTGGCTCCGATCCATTTCATTTTCAGTCTCCTGCAGAAGCGCAGCACTGTTTCAGTCTGGCTGTATGAGCAGCTCGCTTTCCGCATTGAGGGGAAGATCCGCGTATGTGTTTCTTTACAGGATAACTGTTTTGCTTGTTATTGAAGCTAACCGGTCCTAGGGCTTTGATGAATTCATGAACCTGGTTATTGACGATGCCGTTGAAGTGCGTCTGGCAACCAAGACAGAGGAAGAGAAGCGCAGACCGCTAGGTACGATGAAATTGCAAGTCTATATGAACACAGCTAATGCGCAACAGGCCAAATCCTTCTCAAGGGAGACAATGTCTCTCTGATCCAGGCTGTTTGAATTTTCGCTTTTCCTTTTCTGTTTCGGTTTGCGCTACACCCTGCGGTCTAAGAATTGACCATCACCAACCACGATCGCATCTACCAACCAATCATGCTCCACCACAGGAATATCCTCAGCGAGCAACTGGTCTTGGAGAGCAAGGGCAACTACCATGGAGTTCAGTCGGAGATAAACGGATTTTTCTGGGATTACTTACCGAGGAATGGCATACTGCGGGTCGTTGTTGAATATCGTGTTAAAAAATGATCATAATACCCTTTGCCATGACCAAGTCGTCGGAACCCGTGGTCAAAGGCCATGCCCGGCATGACAATAAGATCCAAGCCTTGTGTCAATCCGTTCGGTCGACCTTCAATTTGCGTAGACAAGAGAGATGGGATTCCCCACTTGTCCAACTGTAATGACTCGAACTCGGACATGGACTTCAGCGCGAACATGTCCATGATGGATGTCTTGTCCTGGGTATGAATATACGGGATATAGACGTTCTTCCCTTGCTGTAGAGCATCCTTTACGATTCCATTTGTTGAGAGTTCCCCGCTTGGCATAGACAGGTATACGGCGATGCTTTTGGCGCTTTGGTACTCGGGCAATGATAAGAAATTGGTTGTTGCTGCGCTGGCTGGGACAAAGTTAGTTATGGACAACCCAAAGACCACCATTTGATCTGACATTGTTGAATGATTGTGCTTATAGACAAACTCTGCAGAATTGAGCGCATCCTCTTGCGAAGGTCGCGCTTTGCAACCTGTAAAGCCATTCTGGTGGGATAGTTGTCGATGGATTATCGAGTCTACGGGTAAACGAGGAAGTAAATTACAAAAAGAAACCGGAAAAAGAGTCAACCGGGTACTTCCAATAAGATGGATGCATTCTAAACTACAGTGATAACTATATCTACTACACTACAGAACCATTGTATGTTATATGCCTGTTAAATCAGGGACATAGGATCCTTGTATGTTGTACATCTTGGATCATCAAACCCTTCCCATTCCAGGGCCTTGCTGAACTATGTTTGTTGTTGGTCTCCACCCCAATGAAGGGCGCCCTTCAAATACTCCCTTTCTGTCGACATTTCCTCTGTCAACTAAGATGTTTTTGATTTGGGGTCTTCTGGTCACAGCCGCTTTGGCGAATGCAGGTGATTTGTTTGGAACGTGGACTACCAAATCTCGTGATGTCCTGACTGGCCCAGTATGTGGAACTATATACACTACTATATGTACGAATGACTCGAGACTAACGCGCATAGGGATTCTACGATCCTCTCAACGACAAACTGATCGAGCCGAATCTAACGGGAATTTCATACTCATTCGATGATGATGGAAATTATGAATCCGCATACTATCGCGCAATCTCAAATCGTCAGTTCTCCATGATTTAGACCTTTGACACGGTATTAATATCGAACAGCGACCGACCCATCATGTCCGGGAGGGATGATGCAATGGCAACATGGCGCTTATACTGTGTTCGGCAACGGAACGCTGATATTGACACCAATTGCTGTCGATGGTCGTCAGCTACTGTCCAATCCCTGCCAGAAGCAAGCAGGCCACTACACACGATATAACATGACCGAGCAATTTCAGGTACGATTCTTTTGCGTTCTCTCGGATGGCTTAATTTGACACAACAAAGGAATTCTCCGTGGATATCGACAAGTTCAATCGCATCAAACGCCTCGATTTGACCAGGATGGACGGCTCACTTGTCCATCCCATGTTTCTCGCCTACCAGCCACCAAAGATGCTCCCTACCACGACATTGAACCCCATACCAACTGGACATAAGCAAAAGCAAAAGCGGGAACTCTCGTCAAGGGCAGAATTTCAGCTGATGGCTAGAGAACAGTTGATCAATCCAGACCGATGGTGGTGGTTGGGCGTTCTGATGACATCTCTTGGAGGAGTAGCTTTCTTCTGCTCATGAAGATTTCAGGCTGGCGTTGGAGAGAAGTTATTTGAATTTTGAATGACATTTAATGCCCTTGACTGAGGCTAATGTGACACTAATATACAATCTGGTAAATGTAAGCTCAAGAGAGCGCGTTCTTCACCTCAGTAGCAACTTCTTTCCGGTCTACTGGCTTGCCATCCAGAGGGCCTCCCGCAGCAAACAGAGCTTTGAGAACGGTGCCTGGATTGGGCTTCGTATTGGCATTGACCATAGCAGCGATCTGGTCGAGGACCACTACCTTGATATCGGCGATGGGGAGGGTCTGAACCTGACTAGCGTATTCTTCCAATACCAAAACCTGTGCATCCTCTTTCTCCTTCAGATCTGGACGTTCGGCGGCATCAAACTCCTTTGCCGCATCTTTGGAGGCATTCATGCGTTTCCGGATTAGCGACAAGAGCTGAATGTCTGTCTGGATCGGCGAGGAGGTTTTGGCGGCGTTGTTGGTCTCGGAGATCAAAGCGCGGAGTACATTCAGTCTAATCATAAGCTTACTGAACCTCGAAAAAACAAGTAGAAAGGACCTCTACCTTGTCGTGTCTTTGGCTCTCATGGCAGTTTTCAGATCAGTCCGCAAAGTAGCCATCAAGGGTGGCAGGACCGGACCGGTGGAATTCCACCGTACCAGACGAGCTGGTAGGCGCGAAGAAAAACGGATGGATTGAAACATTTTGATTGACAAGGTTAGACAATAGAACAACAGGAAACAAGCTCAATTGAGGATCAATTGGGAATGGGAGACAATCGACAATCAATACCGTGAAGGCGGAAGATCCCAATTGGTCTGTGCGCTCGCAGGTGTTGACTCTCTCTTTTCGCAAAGACCTTGAATAATCCAATCTCCTCCCAAGACCTTCTCTCATCGTCATTCCCCCACATATCTTTTGCTTTCTTTTTCTCGTCCGACCTACACTGCAGCTTCTTTCTGTTTTCTAGCGGGGGATCGTCCCTTTCTCCCTCCTTAAAACCGTCGCCATGTCGTATCCGACTCTTCCAACAAATCTCCCTCCAGCGACGCCGCAGAAACCCCTTCCTGGAGCTTACTTTCAGACCCCGGCACCAGTTACAGCACGGCCTCTACCTCCTAGGTCACCATTGCAGACGCAACCCCAGACGCCCATGCCAAAGCTCCCTCCAGCAGCTTCGAAGACCAAAAATCAAACATTGAGCACCGAGGAACGCGGGGCGCGAACGATCAATAGCAGCCTGCAAAGCGAATCGCGTTATCCAGACCTTGACAGCTATTTATCTCGTAAATACCCCCATTGAAGACCGCTCGAAGCAAGACTGACCAAAAACAGAGGGCTCCTCGTCTGAGTACAACATCCCCGTATCTCCAGCATGGGCACCATTCCAAAAAGTCAAAATGTACGATATCCCCGACCAGATTTTCGATCAATACAACCGCGCACAAGTTTCGACTAGTATGGGTCTTTTTGCCGAGTTAAACCACGCGTGGGTCGCGATTGACAATGCATTGTACATTTGGGATTTCACACACTCCAACCCGCAATTGGTGGGATTCGAGGAACAGCCTAACAGCATCAATGCTGTCAAGTTGACCAAACCGCGCCCGGGAGTTTTCTTGCCTGCGATCACTCATTTGCTGGTCATTGCGACAACTGCGGAGATCATTCTGCTGGGAATGGGCTATGAGAATACGCCCAGCGGAGGTCGACAGGTCTCTTTGTATCACACAGGAATGTCGGTGGCAGTCCGCGGCTTGGATATAAATGTTTTCGCGGCGTCAGCATCCACTGGACGCATTTTCTTCGGAGGATCGTCTGACACCGATGTGCACGAGGTCACTTACCAGCAGGAGGAAAGGTGGTTCCAGGGCCGCTGTGGCAGAGTCAATCATACCAGCTCGCGTCTATCGGCTTTTAGGCCTTCAATGAGCCTGACGAACCTTGCACAAAGCGCTACCGAGCATGTAGTGCAGATGGCACTCGATGACACCCGGAAGTTGCTATACACACTCTCCTCCGCATCTACAATCCGAGTATTCCACATGGGACCTGAGGGCAATTTGACACTCGCAATCACGAAACGCGCTCTGGATATCTACTCTAACATCGGGCACATCATCACCTCCAACGAAACCCTGAACCCCAGAATCAAGATTGTGTCGATCAGTCCGGTGCCAGCCACAGAAGCGTCGCGGTATCATCTAGTTGCAACGACAGCAACAGGATATCGCATTTATCTCAGCGCCACTGGCTCAAACAGTTGGGCGCCTGCCTCGACCAACACGAGCCCCCCGACAAGCATGCAGGCACTGCATGTCAAGACACCCCCCGTCGATCTCTCTCCCGGCGTGAGCGGGGTGGCATCTTCCATCTCACTTGTTTCGCCTCTTGGCGCGGTTTTACCTTCTGCTGGTCAGATTACTACACTTTCACCCACTCGTCTCGCCGAGCGATATTCCCCAGGTTATTTCTTCTGTTTTACTACCAAAGACCCACAGCAAAAGATTGATACCCTTTTCATCTCAACCCCCGACTCTGGTCGTGTCGCTCAGTACCAGGAAAGTACGGTCAGTGGTAAAGCCGCTGAGTCGGCTATCATCCTGGACCTGGGAGGCAAGGCAGAGGACATTGGTCTGGTTTCAGCACCTTCACCAGTGACGAACGAGCTGGCCGTTCAATTCGACCACCCAGCTGCCGAGATTGCAATCTTAACTAATGGTGGAGTTCATATCATTCGTCGGCGTCGTCTCGTGGATATCTTCGCGGCCTTGCTCCGCAGCGGCGGCAATCCCCATGAGGGACTGACCGGGGATATCCAAACTTTCCTGAGAACATATGGACGGAGCGAGATGTTGGCGACTGCCCTGGCGGTGGCCTGTGGCCAGGGTATGGAGATTTCCCCTGACCAAAGACTAACCCGAATTACCGATCCGGACATCCTGGCGGCAGCACGCCAGGCCTTCATTACTCAAGGTGGTCGGGCCCATCTAAATGAAAATGCTATTGCGGATGGCTCAACGTCTGCTCTTGACGCCGTGCAGCCCTCTCCTCGGCACACGGGTATTGCACTATACATTGCGCGTCTGTTGCGATCTATCTGGAAGGAGAAGATTGCCAAAGTGGGCAATGGACCTAATGGCGCACAATCCGTTTCCGCGTCTGTGAGTTCCAGCAAACTGCAGACTGTCCAGCATGATCTCTCGTCACTCGCAGAGTTCTTCAAGGTGAACAAGACCTTTATCGATGGGCTCAACGGTCCCGACGCTCTTGCCCGGGTAAACAGCAAGCAAGAAGAAGTGGCGCTGCAAGCCGAGCACCGCGCATTACACTCACTCGTTCAATTGGTGTCACACACAATCGAAGGTATCTCATTTGTACTTGTTCTATTTGATGAGC
This sequence comes from Penicillium paneum, assembly GCA_023627375.1. Taxonomy (NCBI): domain Eukaryota; kingdom Fungi; phylum Ascomycota; class Eurotiomycetes; order Eurotiales; family Aspergillaceae; genus Penicillium; species Penicillium paneum. The sequence continues at coordinate 651,395 of JAMAFK010000005.1, forward strand.
GGGTTGATGAGATTGTGGCGACTTTGCCAGCTGAATCGAAAGCGAAATTCCTCAGCCTCACCTTTGAGGAACTCTTCAGCTCCAGCAAGGGACATGACATTGCTAAAGAACTCGTCAAGGGCATTGTTAACCGCAACATTGCTAAGGGCTCCAATGTCGAGACTGTGGCTGATGCACTTCGACGACGCTGTGGCAGTTTCTGCAGTACTGAGGATGTGGTGATTTTCAAGGCACAAGAAATGCTGAAGCGTGCGACTGAGGCCGGTGCCAATACTGAATTGGGCCGTAACTTGCTCAACGAGAGTCTGCATCTCTTCCAGCAGGTGGCAGAATACTTACCTATGGATTATCTGGTTTCGGCAGTGGACAATTTCATTTTCAACCAGTTCTTTGCAGGTATGTTGTGTGATCCTGGTCTTTGCTTCTCATACTGATTGGTTCTGTTTCCTTTTCTCTTTAGGTGCTATCCAGCTCGCCCTCAATGTTGCTGCTCGGTCCGACAAGTCAAACCTCGCCTATTCCTGGATCATGGATCAACGTCCCGAACAGGTGCTTATCCCCCTTATTCCCTATGGATTCGGTTGCCAGCTCCCGCTCACAACTACCCAGGACCCACGCAAGGAATACTTTTATTTCCGCAAGCAGTGCTACGATCTCATCTTCAAAGTCGTGCTTGCAGTTGACAAATTGGCTGCATCCGATCCCGGTCTCATTGATGGCCAGCTGACCACTACCGCCAAACGCCAGAATGAGGCCTATGGCGTGATTTCCGATTCTACCGATGAGGTGTTCCTGACGAGTTTGTATGACTGGTACCTCGAGCAGGGCTGGAGCGATCGGTTGCTGCAGACGCAATCTCCATTTGTCGTCACCTACCTCCAGCGCAAGTCGAATGATGATCTAGGCCATGCTGATCTACTCTGGCGGTTCTATTCCCAGTCCCAACGATTTTTCGAGACTGCACAGGTTCAATTCCACCTGGCCAATAGTGCTTTCGTGTTGCCCCTGAGTCGTCGTATTGAGTACCTTGGCCAAGCCCGCGCCAACGCTTCGATTTTCACACCGGACGTCGGGCGTCAGTCAAGACAGCGACTGCTGCAAGAGATTTCGAACCTCATCGACGTGGCCAATCTGCAGGATGACCTGCTTCAAAGACTCAAGGATGACGAGCGAATTCTTCCCGAACGGAAACCCGAGATCCTGCGCGAGGTCGATGGGCCAGTCATGGATATCAGCACAGTAGGTTCTAATCTTCCCGCAATCAAATTTAAACACGATACTAACATGTTGTAGCTATTCAATAAGTACGCCGATTCCGCCAGCTACCATGACATCTGCCTTCAAATCTTCTACCAAGCCGACTATCGCAATGCGGCTGACGTCAAGTCAACTTGGCAACACCTGATCCAGGGGATCCATGACGCCACTGTTCAACGCGGCTCACCGCAACCTTACGAAGCGGTGATCGACAAAGTCCGCAGCCTCGGCAGTCGGCTTCGCATGTCCGAAACCATCTTCCCCATCCGCGAGCTCGTCCCCATGCTGGAGCGGTATGCATTAGAGTTTCAACGCAACGTCGGCCCAGCTACCTGGGTCATGGATCTGTTTTTAGATCTTGGCGTGCCACACGAATCACTGTACGCGGTGCTGGAAACGATGTACTACACCGACGAGGCGCCCTTCCACGGGTCAAACCGGCGATACATCGCGCACGACCTGCTGTACCTGCTGAGTGGATGGTTCCATGAGACCGTGCGCCTGGGCGGCATGGTGTTCGGCTCGGATATCGTTGCCGAACGTGTCTCTGAGATGCTGCTGATCCTGCAACAAAGCGGTGTCATTAGTGGGGAACAACTGGAGATTGCTCATGACTTGCGGTCACGGATCGACGATATTCTACGGTAATGTGGCGTTTTGCTGCCGAGGAGGCCGTGTAGCGCTGCAGATCTGCGTGGCGGTGACTCCTGAGATTTACTTGACATAGGATCTTTTAAGGATCGGTGCTTTTTCTGGGATTTTTGTTTGTAACTCTAGGCGTGGGGTGGTAATGAAACGAATTCACAGTCAAAATGGATACAGGGAGTATAGCCCTGATCATCATTGCAATGGATATTTGAATATTTCAATCTTCGAATGTAAATAAGAGCAAATTAAATTAAATTCCCAGATTAAATCTATAATCCAACCCGCAACACCGACATAAGCCCATTCTATCACATTACAATCATTCGAACTCCTCGTCCTCGTCCTCTTCCTCATCTTCATACACAGGAATAGGTTTCTCGCCCAGAGCAATCAAGCGGAAGATATGCCGAGCCTTGGCACCGTAATCATCATCCAAATAGTCCACAATGGCCGAGTCTAAGATCTCATTAGCAAAGCTCAATTCCAAATCCCCGGGGAGGAAAAGGGGGCGGAAAAACTCACGAATAGTCGAGCGGTTATCAAACATCACAATAGTCCTCGGTTGCCAGCGCACGCGAACCTGGAAATCATGACCTGCAACGAGGTGATTCATAAGGAAATCCAACACCCACTTCGTCTCGGTATCCTTGAGCCCATCAATCCGCGTAATAAACTCCCCGTTTAAGAACATACACTTCTCCCCGGTCACGGGATGCACCCGGATAAGCGGGTGGACAGTGTCAACGGGATCCTTCCTAACCAACCCACCAGTCAAGCGCGCATGGCCAATCATCTTAGCCGACGAATGCGTAACCTTCAAGCCATCCAGGAAAGCCGTGACAGCCGGTGAGAGCCGCTTGTAAGCCAGGTCCGTAGCCGCGAAGACGGTATCACCGCCGACCTCGGGGCCCTGCAGAAGCCCGAGCATGACATAGGCCGGCGGCTGGATCTCGTAGCTGACGTCCTGGTGCCAGAGGGTGGTTGTGGTGCGCTGCTGCAGGAAGCGGGCGATCTCGTCTCTGTTCCCGTCGCGGTGGATGATGTGGAACGCGGGATGGTCGGTCATGGAGCCGGACACGGGCTGGTAGTTTGGTTTGCCGAAGTGGCGCATGAAGGATTCCTGCGCGTCTGGGCCCGCGTCGATCAGGTCCTGGTCTGGGAAGGCGACGACCTTGCGCTCGGAGATGAGCAGGGCGAGCTCGTCTCGTCCGGCGGCGGAGAGCTCGGAGAGCTGGACGTTCTCGACGATTGTGCCTAGGCTGGGCTGGATGTGTGAGATTTTGGCTGTTGGGGGCAGCAGGTTTGGTTTTGATTTGTTGCGGACGCGCAGGGCTGGGTCTTCATATTCGAAGGGCTGGAGCGGGTCGAACCAGATTGGGTCCCAGGAGGGGAGGTATTGGGGGTACTTGGTGGAGATCTTGGATTGCTTGTCTACATCGACATAGGGGATGTTGATGTCGTAGCTGATGGGTTCTTGCTTTTTGGGCTGTTTGGGACGGCGGGGGGCTGTGGAAGGCATTGTGTAGATGTATATCGATATGTATAGGGTGGAGTAGAGGAATAGATGGATAAGATGGATAAGGGGAAGGGATGGAAGTGGGATTGAGGTTCTTTTTATATTTCATATATAGTTCTGTATACTCCCATAAAACACTAGCTTCGCTCCCTTCCTCTCCGAGTGGAAGATGCGAACAGCGGTCAGAGACAATGGATCAAAGAGGTAAGAAAAATTATATCTCGAGGGATAAATCCAAAATTTTGATAAAAATAAAAGCAATAAAGCAAGAAAAGCAATAAAAGCGTCTATCCACTTATCCACTGCCATGCACATCCCCATTCCACTACCGTTTCGCCCGCTTTTTTTTCTTTTCTTAATAAAGCTTCCGTGTCTTACACCGCTACGGTAGAAGGTGAATACCTCGAAGATAAGGCAAGCTGCAGGCCGAACGGCAATTGCATTATCTGCCATGATCTATGCATACGGAGATAATGATTCGGCATAGTTCCTCGGCTGAGGGAGAACTATTTACAAGACTATTCCGAACTATTTAGGAAGCTCCATGGAGAAACGGGAAGAAAAGGGAAGAAACGAAGAAAACCCAAAGAACCTTGTCCTCAACTAATTAGGGCATCCCGATCTTGCGGTCTACTTCCCGGTATAACTCTCTCTCCAGTCAGGTTATCTAGGGAGCCCCCTGTAGCATCACTGCATGACTACCTTATCCGGATGATGTAATTTCAGGCTTGCTCGTTGACATCCAAGGTCCTTTGTTTACTTCAATGTCTTCTGTGGATATAAACTCGGATTCAACAGCTCCCCGAGGAGACCAGTCAGGCCACCTTAAAATTGAGAAGCAGCGGTGAGATCACGGAGATCAAGGTACTCGAAGGAGTTGGATGTGTATATCGACTTAGTTATCTCGGTAACTAACTAAAACACGCTAAACATTAAGATCTCACACTAGCATCCCCCCAAAAAAGCAATTATACGATGTTCTAGTTCTATAACTGCTTTGAGCTACCTTTTCCAGATTGTTCCTCGGTCACCTGATATTCCCACCCCTAAACATCTACACTTCGACACACACAACATGCAACATACACAACATACACCACACATACACAGCACTGTCTCATCCCTTTCGCATTGCATATGACCCAGCACATTATGTCTATCTATACCCGTAAACGGGACTTGTCCTATCTTCTCTTTTTCGTCACCCATGTCCCCGTTATTCTCCGTATGATTCTCTATCTCTATCTCGATCTCGATCTTCATATCTTCATATCTTCATACCTCGTATATGCAGACTAACACCAAAATACAGTAATCGACACAGTCCCCCTCCTCCCAGCCTTCCTCCAAACAAACCTCTCCCACCAACTGCGCCAATTCTACATAACAACCTACCGCGACAAATTCTTCGAAGACCCCCCAACATGGTTCACCGTCTTCATCTGGATGGAGCTGCTGTACCACCTCCCACTCTCGATATGGGCGGTTCGGGGTTTGCTTAAAGGTATTTCCATTCTTCTCTCAAGCTCGTGCTGGTACATACTACATTATACATGCTACATGTTACTATTGTTGTATATTGTATCCTTGTCTCCGGTCCACCCCATCACGTCTTATATCTACATACCGACCACGAATGACATGACAATTGGCAAAAAAACGCAATCAATAACTAACTCAATTTCCAATTCATCTAGACCACCCCCTCGTCCCTGTACACCTCCTCGGTTTCGGTATCCAGGCCTTCATCACGACGCTGACGTCTCTGGTCGTGGTGTGGAGTTGGACTGACCGCTCGGTCGCGGAGAAGCAGCAGCTTACCATGCTGTATGCTCCCTATATGGCGTTAGGTATGTACGGTCCAAGGGTGTCTGCAAGAATGTCGCAATCAGCTCACCAGCGGTTACTAACACATCATAGGCGGGTTCATGGCTCTAGACATGGTATTCCGTCTACGCGACAAACTAATGCCCAAAACCAAGCGGGAATAAACAGCATACCTCCACTTACATTACATGAAGGAAAATAAACAAAATCTATTATAATGCAGCCAGCGTTATAATCGTACACATCATTACGTGCTTTGATCAAATCTCGCTAATACAAGTTCCCATCCCGACCAAAACGCCTTCGAGTGTAAATGCAGAAAGCGGAATCCATCCATAGATCAAATCAAAAACCCGATCGCCCCTTCCAAATCTCCATGTGCCATATCGAGAGCCCGGACGGCTTCCTCGCGCGAGAATCCCAGCTCGGTGATCCTGGCAACGGAGTCCTGTGGCCACCGCGAAGCAGGCGCAGGCCGGATATTGATTCGGGGCTGTGACCCGGACGCAGACGCATTATTGGGAGTGGCATTGGCATTGGGATTGTTCTCCGCTTTATGTGTGACCGCGCCAGTGCGGGCACCCACTTCGGCACCATCGGCTCCCTTGACCGTAGGTTCGGCCTCGAACTCTTCAGTCAAGTGCTTGGGGATATCGCCCTCACCGAGGAAGGGGACAGCCTGGTCTTGAATAACGAGCGCACCACGCTGGAGATCAATGCAGGCCTGGTGGCGGCGGAGCATGTCCAACCCCAGAAGCAAGTCGATCTGCTTGCCTTCCATGACGGTGAAGGAGCAGGGCAGGAACATCTCGCCGATCTTGATCTGGGCGGAGTGAACCCGGCCCAGGATCGGGGCGGTCCCGACGCCCTTCGCAATGCCGCCATAGCGACGATCTACCAGGCGCATTATGTTACACGATGTTGCACACTCGGGCGACATGATGGTCACCTGAGCGCCGGAGTCGACGAAGGCGTTTAGACGGTGGCCGTTTACTTCCACGGGGATGTAGAGCATTGTCACGCGACCGAAGGCTAGAGAAACATATTTGATTAGCTCTGGTTCATTCTCAGTTTAGCAGCCTAGCTGGCAGTTCAAAGACGTGGAGCGTACACTCAGGATGATGCTCCATGGCATTGTGTAGATTTTCCGTAACAGCATTCTGGCGAATAATCTCCTCGATTTCCTTCTGGTTATCGTGATTAAAAGGATCGGCATTGAGCATCGCAATGCGAGCTTCCTTTTCCGCCTCCCGCTGCGCCTCGCCCTGTTGCTGCCTAAGCAGAACCTCGCGGAAGCGCTGAGCATTATCCGCGGCTTCAGACAGCTCCGGGTTCTGCCTGCGCACGGCCTCGCGCACGCGGGGGTCACCCAGAATGTGTAGACGAATAGTTTCGGGGTCCGGCATGCCGGGGCGAGGTTGCGTGTTCTGTCTGGGCGCGAGGGAACTGGAAGCGGCGGGGCGAGTGGAGGGTTGGGGAGCTCGGAGGGTGACGTGGACACCGAGCATATCGCCCTCCGTGATGCCAGCTTGGTCTAGGGTTTGAGAAGGGTTCTGGAGGAGCTGGTTGTTGTAGACGAGCTGTTGGGCTTCGGGTGGGACGGTAGTTTCGCTTTCGACAATAGCTTTGAGGAGCTCGATTGACATATCGCCGCCCACTTCTAGGTTGATGATGTCCGAGTCCGAGTCCGCCTGCTCGGGGCGGATGACGTTGACGGTGATACGCATAGTATCGGTAGCAAGGATGTCTGCTAGGAAGGGTATAGAGCAGATAAATAGAAGATAGGAAAAAGAAAGTAGAGAGATGGGAGAAGCCAAGAAGTAGAAAGAGACCGGAAGAGGGAAAGACTAAGAAAACGGGAAGGGGACACCTGACTCTTTAAAGGAAGAGCTTCCTCTCTCTGCCCTCCTCTCCCTTACATCCACTCTATTTCTTTCGCCTTTCAAATCAGAAATGGGATAGACTTTTATTCCGACTCTAGCGCTGCAGCTAACATGGTCCCATACATCCATGATCTCCTCCCACCTATTGCATATGCGTAATGAGCCCCGCGCTGGGCCGTTTAGCTCCTCCACTAATTTTCTGGCCAAACAGGCCAACGGCTAACCGGGTCTGTTCGCGTCATCGCCAGGGGGAGGGCCACGAGAAATTGTTGGTTATAGATGTGGCGCCTTGAACTTGCCTTGTTCTCTTGACTCTACGGCCTTGTCCGATATCTCACAATACCCCGGTATTGGTTGCCAGCGGGAATGGCTTCATCGGTACTTTGTTAATTTACTATAGCGGGGCTACCGGAGACCTTCACTGTCCGAGAGCCCCGGGGCTGGACCAGCTGTTCTTAAAAGTACATTTGGATCGTGTCCGTTGTCCTACCAGACCAGCCCCAAACCAGACCAGCTATTCGAGGAGATGTCGCAATTCCGACAAATCATTCACCCCGCACTAGTCAACGCATGCAAGGGACTTAGCCATGTTTTTGAGGCTGCCAAGCACAGCTCAGTTCGTGCACCGGTATACATGTTGCAACGCCAACACAAATCAGATGTCAACATGCATAACAACGTGGAGGCGCTGGTTAGGCGTTCAAATGGATTTGGAACAATCAACCGGTTCAAGAAGTTCCGGACTCTAACGTAGGTAACCGTTTTCGAGATAACCATTTCTAGAGCCGTGCATTAGTGCTCATATTTCAGATTGGCTCCCTCAACCCCAACGTCCGTGGCTCAAGCATAGCGCCAGTTCAGGGTTTTTTAGGGCGTTTTGACAATCTGTTCTCATAGGTTGACTTTTAGGCCCTAGCTAACCGCTCCAAGCAGGATATAAGAACAAAGAAACAAGGCTTAGCTTCATGTGGTCACCCTACTTTGATCCTGAAACCAGTGCATATCTTCACTATGCGCTTTCTGACGTGGTGGCAATGATGCATATTTCCTGATAATGCTGATATCTCAAATACGCCTATGAACAGCCGGTCGTATCCGTTGCAAGATTTCTACGTATCTCGCCGGGTTTTTTTTGAATTGATGGCGGAGAACATCGACTTGAATATCCTTTCGATAGTTGTATATACAACATAGGTGCAATTTGACTTAAATCAAGCTGCAAGCTATCAATGCGCATAGCCGAAGGGACACCGGGGACCCCCGTCTCCACTAGCCACCTTGGCGTCGATCACTTCGTCGATAAGAATCTGGCCCAGTCAAGAGATAACATAGTGAGACTCGACACCCCCTTGCTGCCACCGAGTCTTTCTTCAATTGGCAAGTTGCCGTTGATTCGGCGGTACAGCATGCGAAGACATGGTCTAGGCTAGTGGGGTTGAGGGGTTTTATAAGTTCACACTTGCTGTCGCTGTGGTGGACATGGTAGTCGGCAACGGAAAGATACCTATATGTAGACGCATCGAGTACCTTGAAGGACTTATCCAAGATAAGATAGCATGCAGGGCAGTGTACGTACTCCGTATAGGTTGTAGACATTCACTTAGGGCTATGTACCCCTCCCCCTACATTCCGAAGTACACTTGTAGTGCTCTCACCATCTTCTTACTTCAACCATGTTTATTCCAGTCCCTTCGAAAGACTCGCCTGTTATGATAGAAGTGGAGGGAAGAGAGGATATCAAGAATGACGACTTGAGAATATCGCTAAAAGGGCATTGGAGATACTAACCAGAGGCTGAACAAGTGGCCATGCCTTCTGGTTCTAATAAAGAGAAGCTAGTAAAGAGAAGCTATCAGATACCCTTTAATCCTACATACTAAATGTACTTAGTGTGATCTCTATAGGTTGCATGGCGGAACAAAGCAGGGCAACACATAGAATAATCCTGAAAGTCATATCATAATCATTGATAAAGTTGTCTTGCTAGCTGACACTAGTAAGACTGTCTGGCTGAAAAACTATGCACCAAAAGAAAAAGAAAAGATTCTATTCCTTTGATCTGAAAATGCACCAAAACTCCTTGTTCCCACCGTTACCGAGCAGCGATGCTGGGGAAGAAACGCGGACCTGCATATCCATGTGCGATGATGCTTTCTATGTCAATATTCCCATGGGCTCGCGGGCTCCAAAGCTTGATGAGAATGAACCGACCAGACCTGGAAACGTTAGTATTCAGTTATCCACATCCAATAACATTGACACATACGGAGGCGGATCAAATTTGATGGTAACCATGCTCTTCTCTCGCTCGATGAAGAAGCGCGCATGTGGCTTCAAAACTTCGGCAGTTGGATGAGCCGGCTCAGCTAGGGGGTGTGGATGCACGAGACTCGGGGTATGGCGCAGTCTCTGCTCAGAGACACGGCTGAGGGCATTCAGACGTTCTGATTGAATCTGTCGGCGACTCTGATGTCTTGAATGGTCCTCCTCATCGCTTGGACTATCATCAGTATCCGTTAGAGGATCTTCAATCTGATCGGCTTGGGTTCTCTCGAGAAATGCAGAGCTTTCTTCGTCATCTCCAGAATCTTCGTTATTGTCGTACTCGGTGGTAATGCGGAACTGCGCTTGCGGGTCTTCTGCGGTATGCGGAACCGCGGCTGAATGTGGGCTCATGAGAACCGTGCGTTCAAGATTTTGAAGTGGTGGCCGGAACCCAGTGAGGTATTCCTGGGATGGTTGCATGCCACTGCGGCGGGCTCGACGGCGGTATCGGCCGCTAGAGTATTGAATTTGGTATTGGGCAGTGCGGGCAAGCAGTTCATCAGAGGTCATGGCGACGAATACCATGCCTTCTTGTATTCTATTTCATTTCATTAGCCATTAATCCAACGTACAGACACGCCTGGTGGACATACGGAGCATCGAACCCGCATTGAGGGGCTCTGATAACGATCTTCTTCAAGCAGAACGGGGCCTCGCCCCGATGACAGAGGATCAAGTTGCAGCGGGCCTCTCTGGTAGAGTACACACTTGTATTGTTGTCCAAAACGTTCTCGGGACGCGAACACCCGCTATCCGGATCGTAGCTTCCTCCGTCGCAGCTAGCGATTTCCATTTGCAGCATTCCCGGTAATACTTGTCCATATTGACCGTAGTTGAAGCCTCGAAATTCCTCGCGGTTATCATCGGTGTCCAGCTTCCGACGCTTCATCCGTCCTTGGCCATCACGACCCGACTGGCCGGATGGTGGCATGAAAGACGGTGACCTGGATAAAGATCCGTCCGGGCTTGGGGGTCGGAACGTTTGCCAGGGCAGACGATGGCGAAGGGAATGTGACTCCGGGGAGAGCGAAGTTCGAGCCCGTTCTGAGCGAATCTGGTCGAGCCAAATGCCCCGAGTTGGCTCTGCGGGGCTAGTTGCCTCGGACTGCCGTTGGCGATCGACGTCGGCCCGGGCTTGCTCAAGGTTGGTACGATCGCGAGATCGGTCGAGAGTATGCGCAGCGATTTCTCGATTTAATGTTTCCAAGGCAAAGTTGGTGTTGTAGGCGTTGTAAGAACCGGAGCGAGTTCGTTCCGATACGAGATTGCGGAGATGCTGGAGACGGAGGATGTCAGGGCGTTCGTCAGGCCTGGAATGACGGGATATGCGGGAGCGGCGGGTCGAAGAGGAAGAAGCACGAGGGTGGTCGTAGTTTCCTGACTAAAGGAAGGTGTGAGACATCAGTCAGACACATCGCCATGAGAGACATACCATCGTTCAGGTTCGTTGGTACCGCTTGAGAGGTGGAATTACCTGGGTCAGGTTGGGGATATGGGGTAGGGGATACCGTCTGAGAACTAACCCGACAGAAATAAGGGAAACCCAAGAAGATCAACGTACTTCAAATGAGATGTTTCGGGGAAGAGTTGTGAGTTCACGAGGTTGGTAACACGTGATGGTCGATTATATCATCGGTAGCGGAGGGAAGGTGGGAGGTTGAGAGATGAACTTCATTGTATTTATGGATTTTGGATTTTGGATTTCATTGATCTAGGAGTTCTCACTCTGTGGTTTCTTTCTCCGTGTAAAACACCTTCATCCAGCATGGGGTGATAGCTAATTGTGTCACTTAGCTCTCTGACCTTATACTTTCCCATGATAAAGGACTAAAGCCAAGAAATGGCCTCTGGAATGTTGGTCAATATCATTTTAGATGCAATACTTAATGCCAAATCTCATTGGTGAGAATATGGTACCTCTCAACCTAACTAACTTGTTACTTAGGACTCAGATACTCAAAACTTATATGGGATTATGAGGGAAGAAAGTTACGCAAAATGCTCCACAGTATGGTAACAGATATTGCTGATAAATTTAGAGTATACTTGTGAATACCTTCATCTTATTTGCTGATTCGGTCGTGTATTAGGCAAATATCTATATGTTGACTTGATATAGCCTCTAGTTATAAGTAGCCTGAGACCATGACATCATAAAACCAGACACTTGAACTGCTTGTTTTATTCATACTATATTGATAATTTTCTTGTAGCTTCCTCATATCCCCTATCTAACTAGCATATCCTATCGACATTCTGTGAATATATTGTAACCAGATATCCTCGTCCACATGAGGTTGTATACTTCTTTGTCCCCACGGCCCCACACAGTAGCTCCCGGGTCACCTGACATTTAAACCTATCGGAACTTCTTTACCTCTTGAACTATTTGAACTCATTGGGCTTCTGAACTTTCATCTACAACCTCACAACTACCATCTTCATTGCACTCCTCATTAAATTATCATATCACTGCTTCTCGCTGGACAGCAGATCCCCCGAATCACAACTGCGGGGCTTCAAATCGCCAAGCTCGTACCTGGCAAGATTGTACTCATCACTCGATCGACACCATGGCGGAGCAACAAGATAATACACAGGTCATCAGTGCTGGTATGGGAAATAACTAGGATTTGTCTTAATTCCTACTGACATTGCCAGATGAAATCGCACTGTATGACCGACAGATCCGGCTGTGGGGAGTGCACGCGCAAGAAAAGTGAGCAATCCAGCTTGCAAAGCACTACATATTCTAACAACGGCTAGAATTCGCTCGGCGAACATCCTCCTTATTACCGTGAAAGCTCTCGCAAACGAAGTGGCCAAGAACCTCGTCTTGGCAGGCATCGGATCACTCACCATACTTGACCACGAGAACGTCACAGAGGAGGACCTGGGCGCGCAGTTTTTTATCGCTCAAGCGCAAAGTGAAGAAGATGTGATTGGAAAGAATGTGAGCTACAACAGAGCAGAAGCCCTACCGCACCCGCTAACAACCTACTCCAGCGCGCGCAAGTCGCAGGACCGCAAATCCACAAAATGAACCCTCGAGTCAAGCTACACATTGACACTTCCGATGTCAACAGCAAACAACCCGAGTATTTCGCGCAATTCGACATCACAATTGCCACAGAACTCGACTTCGTAACCAATACCACCGTGAACGCCGCCTGCCGACTAGCCAATAGACCTTTCTACGCCGCCGGTCTACACGGCTTCTACGGCTACGTCTTCGCCGACCTAATCAGCCACGACTTTGTGATCGAGCGCAACAAATCCAACATGGCGCCCGCAACCCAAGAAACACCCACCCGCAGCATCATCGGCATAACCACCAAAAAAGAAGAAAACAACGCCAACAAGAAAGAACCAAGCAAGATCGTCGAGCTCGTCACCAAGCGCGAGGTGTACTCACCACTAATCCTCGCCAACACATCCCCACTACCGGAAGAATACACACGAGTTCCAAGGCGCCGCAAGCAAGTCACCCCACTGCTCAGCTGCCTGCGCGCATTGTGGGAATTCGAGAAGCTACGCGGCCACCGCCCGACCTTCACCCATGAAGACCTGGAACTATTCACGAAGCTATCGCGTGACCGACACCAGGAACTGAAGCTGGAGCCACTCACACTAGACTCTGTGTTCCTGCGGACGTTCCTGCAGAACCTGGGCAGCGAGCTGAGTCCTGTTGCGGCGTTTTTGGGCGGTGCGCTAGCGCAGGATGTTATTAATGTTCTCTCGGCGAGAGAGCAGCCGCTGCAAAATATGTTGCTGTTTGATGGGGAGAAGATCGTTGGTCCGATTTATTCGCTTCATCCTTTCTTCCCCGATGATGGTGCGATGGATATGGCTGCTGTGCCGCCGGTCAGGAACCCGCTTACGGTTCCTGTTAACGTGGATTTGTGAAGGGACTGACTCTTTACCATATTACGAATCTCTTTTTTTTTCTCCGAGCTTAGATCTAAGTCTCATTATGTATGATAGAATACGAGCAACCGCTGATGCTTGATGAAATTGAGAATAATGTACAATTTTGTTCAGATATAAGATTAGCTACTCGTACTCAAGGCCATTTAGGACCTGCAATGCTATCCGAACCCAACCCAACCCAGACGCCGTCACAATATCACAAAATGCACGATATACTCGCCAAGGGAACCATCAGATCAATATACGCCCTCAGTGATGGGCCTCTTCTTTTCCAAGTTCCTCATCACTGTTCTTCCGCGGTCCCATAGAAGGGCCCTCATCATCATCAGAAATCAAACCATGGAGCTCGAATGCCTCGGCATCTTGGATCTGCTCTGAGTTCGAGCGCGCACGGCCATTCACGTTCACGTTCGCGTTCCCGTTTAGAGAGGAGTACATGGGGCCGTCCTGGTTGGTGGACTCGGAGTTGGGCCAGGCGTGGACAGCGTAAATGTGGAGCAGGATGTTGACGACTGAAAGAGAAGAATGAGTGATTGTCCCAGAAGTAAAAGGGGGCGGGAAATCAACTTACAGAGGAAGAGGATGAAGGCAATGCTGTAGAGGACCAAGACGTAGGCCACGTGGGTGACGCCTGCGTTGTCTAGCAGGAGCATCTGCTCCTCGGTGGCGCCCATAAAGAGGAAGCCGGAGGCATATAGCAACTAAGAAAAAAAGAGTCAGTATTATCCTATATGCACCACATCAACCGGAGGAGACATACGAAGGGAGTTAGGTATTGGAAGCTGTTCGGCTCGGAGAGAGCAGGCTTGTCCCTCAGGATGAACGAGATCTCAATGATGCGCGTCAGACCTGCCGCCATCAGGGTATAGCCGAAGATAGTGTGGACCATGGTACTGATCATCAAGTGCTGGGGGTGCGCGGACATGGCATATCCGGTAATCAAGATGACAATAGCCGGAATGAGGTTACGCTTAGGACGTCCGCTGCGGGTACGGCTGAGCCACATACCCAGCAGACCAGCACACCACCAGATAATGCCCATAGTGGTATGCTGGAGGTCATTGTGAACCCAAGCGGTTCCCCAGCGGTGCTCGGTGAAAGTATTGACACAGCCCCAAGCGGCGATGATGAGCGAATCGAAGAATTCCTGACTGCGGCCAGTCCGGCGCAACCAATACTGGCCGACCAGCAAGAGAATGGTCAAGCAGATACCATACGCGATGAAGGCGGAGCCCATAATGAAATGGGCCAGACACTGGCCGAGATGGTCATCGCGGCAGAAGCCGAGCGCGGCAATGCCACCGAAGAGCATTTGTGCCCAGCTGAGGACGGGCATGGCCTTGCCGACGATGCCGTGGGCCAGCACGAAGATCCATCGGATGCGGGCCTGACCCGCTTTCTCCAGGTGCAGCTTGAGATACACTCCGAGGACAACTTGCACGACCAGCAATAGCATCAGCCAGTTTGCGACGGAGGCGTGCAGGTTCTTATCAAATTGGCGGCCTTTGTGGGCGTGGCCGAGGAAGTAGGCTAGTACGGCGATGACGGTGCCGACCACTTGGACGGGGACATGCCAGCGGGAGCGGATGATCTATTTTCTTTTGTTAGAGATGGGACGCGACGGTAGGAAGGAAACGGAGAAGCAAGTGAAGCGGTACATACTCCGAGAACCATTCCCGTTGGGAAGATCAGACCAAATGCGAAACCCATGAGAATCATATGAGTCCATAGTGTTGCGTCCTGAAATCATATGTTAACTTTTGCCGAGGGGAATGGCGTAGTAGGACGTACGATAGGATCCTGGGAGATAGATTCGCCCTCAGGAACAGCCTCGTGGCCGCCATGGGCGAGGGCCGAGGCCACTAATACAAATAAAGCCCATAAGGACTGACGAAGATATGCCATGGTGTGGTCGGAGGGAGTTGTAAGGGAGAAGAGAACAGATGCGGATAACAGTTCAACCCAATCCGGGGCATCCGATTAAGGTGGAACGACGCGTGGAGGCAAAGGAACAATGTCTTTTTGTTCTCAGGTACTCTCGAGTTAAAGTGATATAGCTATTCTATCATTTTAACACTTGACGCAATAACAAAAACACAGCA
Organism: Penicillium paneum; assembly: GCA_023627375.1. NCBI lineage: Eukaryota > Fungi > Ascomycota > Eurotiomycetes > Eurotiales > Aspergillaceae > Penicillium > Penicillium paneum. Next base: position 666,883 of record JAMAFK010000005.1, read on the forward strand.
AAATTAAGGATGCGCACGCACAAACCTTGGAAGCCTTGAGCTAGATTATTCAGCATGGCCGTGATTGGTCAGGAGTATATAGTTCTGGGGTACGGAGGGCATCAATAACTCCCTCTTCTTACAATGCTCTCATCTCCTGCATCTCACGTATCACAAATACACATGCATATGCACCTAATTGCAAACAATCTCCATGGATCCAGCCAAGGAACCCAAGTCCTACAGGGACCAGCAAAGAATCGTACGTTGCCAATTTCGCCCCACCTTGCCGCCACCCGTGTCTGTCATATCAAACACTAACACCCAACGCAGGCCGCCCTCCAAGCTTCGATTACAAGCCTAGAAGCTAAGCATGCGGCTCTAGAAACAAGTCTTAATAAAGTGACCGCGCAGCTCATGTAAACAACCCCCCAATTGCATGCAGCTACGGAGGACACGGCCTTAAAAGAACATGGAATCATCGCATCTTCCATCTCTAACAAGTATATTCCAGTGACGATCCTAATACCACGTGCGAGCGCTATACCCAGCTCTTACATGAGTACAATGATATCAAGGATGTTGGGCAGGGGTTGATGGGGCTTATTGCTGATGCCAGGGGGGTGAGGCAGGTTGAGGTGGAGACGGAGTTCGGGGTCTCGGAGGAGGATTGAAGGGGTACACCGCGAGAGATCTACTGATTGAAAGGACTTTGAAAGGTTAGAGGCGTTATTTTTACTGGGTGGAAGGAGTTCGAAGAAATCAGTTATCGTTGAATTGAGATTCATTGTATTCATTCATTTAATCCAACATCCCTGATGGACGTTTTTCAATTTTTTTCTCTTTATCGAGGGGAGACAGTGTACCCTGATTTTCCGGGTGTTCGCCGGTGACAACAAAAGATCTATCACAAGAATGAAGAAGATTGAAAGGGGAGATGTGACATATGGAGGAGGGAGAGATATGAGATAAAATTAAGAAAGCAAGAAGGGGGTATGTGTACATATATTAAAACGCAAATGAAGAGAATTAGGCAGCCCTACCAAGGGACTGAAGATTCACCAGCTCGAAATAGCGACCCTTGTTGCGCAGCAGCTCGGTGTGGGTGCCGCTCTCGACAATCTTGCCTTGGTCGAAGACATAGATAATGTCGGCCTTTTGGATGGTACTGAGACGGTGGGCAACGGCGATGGTGGTACGACCGCGAGCGGCAGCGTCCAGAGCAGCCTGGACAATCTTCTCGGACTCGGAGTCGAGGGCCGAGGTGGCTTCGTCCAGAAGCAAGATTTTGGGGTTTCGAAGGAGAGCACGGGCAATAGCGACACGCTGCTTTTGGCCACCGGACAACATGCCTCCTTTGTTGCCGACAATGGTGTTAAAGCCCTCGGGGAGAGACATGATGAACTCGTAGATGTTGGCGTCCTTGCAGACTTGGACTAGCTCCTCATCGGTGGGGTCTGCGTTGGCGCTACCGAGCAAAATATTCTCCTTGATGCTACCCTGGTAGAGAGTGGGCTCCTGGCTGACCAGCGCCAGATGACTGCGGTAGGAATTGACATTCATGTCGGCGATATTCTTGCCGTCCACGTAGACACCACCAGAAAGGGCGTCGTAGAAACGCTCGAGAAGGGCAATGGTGGTACTCTTGCCGCATCCACTGGGTCCGACCAGGGCAATGTACTGGCCAGGCTTGACGGTGAGGTTCAAACCGCGAAGCACGGGCTGGTCGGGACGGGTAGGGTAGCGGAAGTGAACGTCCTTGAACTCGATGGTTCCTTCGCAATGGTTCAAGTTCTCGCCCTCTTCGGACCATGTGTCAATGGTGGGCCGACGCTCGAACAGCTTGAGGAACTCGGCGGCGGCGTTCTTGGCCTTACCCATGTCCGGGGAGAAGGAGAACACTGTACCAGCGGACTGGGCACCGAACAAAATTTCACTGAAGCAGACGAAGAACCGGAAGACGTCGTATTCATGGTGACCGAGCAGGGTTCCACCATACCAGAAGCCGAGGGCGACACAGAAGAATACCAAGGCCTGGGAGGCGGCATACAAGAGCGATGACTTGAATACCGAGATTAAGCTTTTGCGGCCCTGGTGGTCGAGTTGATCGTGGTAGAATGCCCAGACATCGGTCTCACGGGTAAGCGAAGCCACAGTGCGAATGGCGGATGTAGCCTCGCAGGCGTAGCTGGCTGATCCCTCATATGCTACCTTGGACCGTGCCTGGAACGCGGCAAGCATGTAGAAGCGGTAGAACCCGCAGCCGAGAAGAATCGGAATGACAGACATGCAAACGAGGGCAAGCTTCCATCCGAAAGAAAGAGCGATAACAATTGAAGCGATGAGAGTTGTCGAAGTCATGAGAATTGTTCCAAGAGTTTGACCACTGATACCGGCCAAGTGCTTGGTTTCAGTTGAGAGGAAAGAAGTCAAAGCGCCGGTGCTATTCTCCTCACGATCAAAGAAGTTGATATCCTGTCGAAGCATGACGCGGAAGGCGCTGCTGCGAGCCTTGCGGATCAATCTCTCGGAGCTAAAGGCGAACGCGATACCGTGGGACGAGAATGTGATGATTTGGACAATACCGACAATAAAGAACATCAGTGACCAAAAGTTGGCATCCGATCTCAGCTTGGCATACTGGCTTTCGGGCAATGAAAGTGAGCTGATGGCTTTGGCATACAAGAAAGCTTGGGTGGGCTGACCACAGCCGGCGAGAATCGAGAAGAAGAGACCGATGGCCATGAACCACCGCTCTTCCTTGTTAAACGAGCCGATAAACTTGATCAAAGTCAAAAGTGAGTACTTCTTGCTGCCTTCAGCAGTCTTCTGCGAGAGAATAACACTAGACACGGACTTGCGAGACTCCTGGCGATGCATGGTCTCCTGGAAAGTTTCGGCCTCATCCTTCATAACGGTTGAGCCACTAGCAACAGACTTGACGCGTGCGATGTGAGACTTGGCCATGTGCTTGCCATCCTCACTCTCATCCTCATCCGCGTCCGCGTCCAAAGCATCTGCATCCTTCTCCTCGTTGATGCGCTGGGCCTCGACCAGCTTGAAGTAAGGACCATCATGATCAGTCAGCTGGGTGTGGGAACCCTGCTCGACAATGGAGCCGTTGACGAAGACAACGATGTTGTGCGCAGACTTGATAGTGGAAAGACGATGGGCAATGACAATGGTTGTGCGACCTTCAGCAGCGCGATCAAGCGCTGCCTGGACGACACCCTCTGACTTGGTATCCAGTGCTGAAGTGGCTTCATCTAGAAGCAAAATCTTGGGATCGCTGACCATAGCACGAGCGATGGCAATGCGTTGCTTCTGGCCTCCAGACAGCAAGAATCCACGCTGGCCGACGTTGGTTTCATAACCCTCTGGAAGAGCAATGATGAAGTCGTGCGCGTTGGCCATCTTGGCGGCATTCTCAACGAGCTCCCTGATCTTCTCCTCAGACTGATGCTCGAAGCGTGTTCCGATTAGACCGTGGCGAATGTTTTGATAGATGGTTGTGCCAAACAGAACAGGTTCCTGGCTGACCAGCGAGATCTGCTGACGCAACCATCGCAGGTTGAGAGTTTGGATGTCGTGGCCGTCCAAGAAGACTTGACCGCCGACTGGAAGATAGAACCGCTCGACAAGACCAACGACAGTACTCTTGCCAGAGCCAGAAGGACCGACCAACGCGGTAGTTTTACCAGCAGGAATAGCGAGGGAAACGTCATTCATCACTGTAACTTCGGGTCGGGAGGGATAGATGTGTTTCACATTGCGGAACTCGATATGACCCTCGACGTGGTCAAGGATGATGCCTTCATCAGAAGTAGGGTCTAGCGGGGACACACGGTCGATAGTCGCGAAGATCTTGGTAGCGGCTGCCACAGAGTTGGTAAATGCCGAGGCGTTCGGGCTAACATTGCCCAGGGAGAAAGATCCGATAAGAATAGCCATCAAGATAGTCAAGACGTGTCCGACGTCAACCTTACCATCCACTAGGAATCGAGATCCCATCCAGAATCCGAGGCCGTAGTTCATGAACATGAGTCCAAACATGATACCGACCATCACGGCGAGACTCATTTGCAGGCGCATGCCCCAGCGCTCTGCGTGACGCAAGTGGGACTCGTACTGCTTCGCGAGCTTGTCCTGGGTGCCGAATGCGGTCGCATTGCGGATCGAGCTGATGACTTCTTCCGCCACAGTTCCACCGGCACCGGCGCTTTCCAGGGAAAGCTTGCCGTACTTGATGATCAGTCTGGAGCCTCCACCCATAATCAAGACCAGCGCGACCATAGTTGAAGTACATATGCCAGCCAAGGGGGCATACTTGATATATGCAACAATGAAGGCAGTCACGAAGGTGGCGATGGCAGTTAGGGTTAAGCCAACCTTTTCGGAGACACCATCTTGAATGAGGTTGGTGTCGGCTGTGATACGGGTAGTCACTTCACCCGCACCAAGCTTGTCGAAGTAAGCGATGTTCTGGCGCAGAATGGCCTCGAGGTAGTGCTCTCGAATCTTCTGGGTGACATGCTCTCCAGTGTAGATGAAGCCAATAGTGCTGACGTAGACGGTGACGAACTCTCCGATGCCGAGATAGACGAAGTACAAAACGTTGTGGGTCAACTGGTGGTAGAATTCATCATAGCCAATTGTGCGGAGCATAATCTTTTGGAAAGCCGTAGCCAAGGAGCCAAAGAGAATGGTGAAGAGGGGCAAGGCAGCACCGGCGGCGATAGCGCATAGCGTGCTGATAACAATGATGAGGATGTCGATGCGGGATGCATAGCGATAGAGGCCGAAGTAGGAGATATTGACGAGCGGCGCATCTAGCTGCAGTTTTAGGATCTCCTTTTCATGCTCGGGCAAGTGAGCATAGAGCGCATCTTCGTCTGTCGAGACTGGAGTCGTGCTTTCGTGCTCCTTTGTTGATGCGGAAGCGGTATCCGAATCGCGCTTGTCGATAGGCTTCTCGTCCAGCTGAGAGTCTCCCATCTTCTCAACGGCCGTCGCGCCCTCCTCGGGCTGCTGCATGTTGAAGCTTTTGATTGTTTGATCTCTACTCCATGAAGAAACGGTTGAAGGTGATCTGAAGACGTGAGGTTCTGGGATGAATCAAGGAGCTAGGTACAAAGGGAAAGATATTAAGGAATATAGAAGGTAGGAGTAATTGTATTAAGAGTAAAGATTAACAACAGGGGGGAAGAAGGGATGGGAGTTTCTAAATGCGTTTATTCTGAGATTATACTTATGGGGGGGCCTGGGATTTTCCCTTCGGGTCGGGTAGTCCGAACTCCGACGTGTCTTTTATGCAACGAAGCTCAGTGCTGCCTAGACCTGATAGAGTCTTGCTTTTATCTATCTGCTTCCAACCTGTTTCTAGATATACAAAGCACAGGCCAAACGGGTCACTCCTTTCTTCACATTCCTCGTGCAAGGGCATCCCTTGAGCGCGTCCTTTTCCGGGGAACACAACTTGACAGCCACGAGCTATTTGCTACTTTCCTCCATGCTTGACGCAGGTCCTGTATGATGGGCGCATGAGTTACATAGTACATACATACGGAGTAGTTACTCCGTACTATGCCTTAACTTTGACGCGAAACACATCACCATGACGCAAAACGCAAAACACGAAAACGAATACGAACACCTGAGTCATATACGGGGTAATTCGACCGAATTTTGATCCGCAACGACAGACTACGAATGCGATCCACCCCGATCTGGCCCTTTTCCACTTTTTTTTTATGCGTCGGCTATTTCCATCTCCGATTCCCGACGCTTTGACTGCAACCTAACTCCTTTTACCTACTCCGGACAAGGGCATTGATCTCTTGCTTATGTCTCCTTATCCAGGTGAGGGTTGACTGAGATAAACACCTTGGACGCGCCTTTCCCAGTGATATCTCATGAGAGATCATGGTTTCTATCAAGGAAAGAGAGGAAGATATAGATCTATCCCCGGGTTAACGAAAGAGTGCTTAATTCACCATCTAGATTTTGTCCTCCGCCATTCCATGAACCAATCTGCAAATCGAGGGTAGCCGCGTTCTTCGAGTTTCATTTTGAGTCGCTTTCTCCATTCATATTCATCGATACCTGGAATTGGTGGATGAAAGCTCATTCCCCGAGAAACAGAAGGTTTGGTTGATATTCAGAAACGTGCGTAAAATCCAGTGCACTTCCAGTCGATGATCGACAGCTTTTGATTGGAAACAAGTATATTTCCTGGCCCAAGGTCGGGGTGATAGAGATGGATTCGCTCTTCAATCTCCTGATTTGGATGAAGATCTTATCGAAAGAAATAATACTTACACTCAGACACACTCAACGGCTCCAATGAATCCGTTCCGAATGAGCAAGGTAAGGCTCTGACACTGGACCTCCATGTACATTCTCGAGCCGGTCCGAAGTAATAGAAGCGAGTACATCGCACATATGAACAACCTCATCTAAAATTGAAGCTTGTTCGCCAGCGGACATAGTCCCCCAAGCGTCTCTCAGCGTGATACCCGGAACTCTTTCTAGTATCGATTTCTATCCACCCAGGAATAGATCACTTCAGGTACGGGTACTTGAGGTGCCTTTTCTTGAACGAATTTTATAGTTTCGCTTTCTGAAGTGGTATCGGGGTCCCAGGGGTGGACTTCGCAGATGGCATTATTTCCAATAGCCCAGACTGCTGACAGAGTACCTCCTTCATGGATCAAACGGACCGGTGAATCTGCAGACGTAGCATCGGGTACTTGCTCGGATGTTGTATGCCGAAGAGTATGCCAATCTTCCCCGTCTTTCCAGGCAGCTGCGTATGCGTCATCTGGTTCCGCAGTTCGATTGCACTCGATTGTGCAGCCAAGGCGCCAAATGGAATGAGAAATTTGCGTAATGAAATTTCGATTTGGAACTGATGACATGGTTTAGGCTGACAAGTACTATTGACTGTTCAAATGTGGTGGTAATAAATGGAAACACTTGAGTTAATGGGAAGTATTTTGGACGCGCCCATCGCACAGACACGTTATACACCTCCAAGTTGTGATCTCAACAGGGGTGACGAGGTGCCCAAACCCATTCGCGCGTCAAGCGAGAAACATGTTGATTGGCTCATTCATGCCTGAGTCCTTCCTCATTTGGATATTCCCTATTCTCCTATTTTATTCACAGCTACCTGGGCAGGCGATTTAACAATCATTGCCGCTAACTTAAGCAATCCCCTCTATTTTGGAAAATGCAGCCACTACTATACACATACATACTTGCCCCGAAGCTATGATCTAGAGGGATACTTCCCGCTAAACAGGCACAACTCCAAGGCTTCTACCTGAAATGTCCCTAAAAAGGCTGTTGGGGCTGCATACGGAGTACTGAAGCAAGGTAGTTTAGGCAGCCAACAAATTTTCAGCACACTATTTCCAGGACTGAGATACATTCGCCTGTATTCCTTTCTCTTCCATCTATGGCAGTTTCAGTATCCCGTAACCGTCCGCTTCCTCTTGGGTATTTCCGATCATTTGCCGCAAGAAAAATAAGTCATGGAATAGCACATCCATGAATAGCATATGAATCTGAGCACAAATAATGAATCATGGGTAATAGGCTCCTTGGTCAAGGGGGAGCGGGGTTTGCTCAGGCCATAGCTTCAAAATCGCAGCCTTTGTCGTCGCAAGTTGGGATTCATTGTTGATGATTTGAGCTTGATGAAAAAGATCAAGCTGACCATTGGTCCAGCACCTACACCCGACGCCATTCATATCGAATTCGTACTTGTGGCGTGCATGCTGGATGATTAGGTCATAAACTTGCCCAACTAAGAGCCCTGGCGAAATATCAAGCTCGAAGCGTTCTTGAGCATCGTTGGGAACAAGACACGATAATTCTGAAACCACGAGGTTGGCTTTGGAGCCTCCTTGAAGGACGGAACTAGGCTCGGTGTAGCTTGGTTGACAATCAATTTGAACGGATGTGTCCGAGGATGTCATAAGATAGAAGCACCAGTGGTTCGTACCAGCCTGCTGTTGATGAGACACGGCAAAGATCTTCAGTACTGGCAGAGCCAGTATCTCGGCCTGACGGTTTGCGGGTACAAAGTGAATCGGGCGAAAATTCGACATGGTTGTTAAGACCCGAAGGGGCCTTCCTGTTTGGTCGTTCCTTCCCTTCCTATAAAAGAGCAAGGCGAGTGATCAAGGGGTTGCAAGATTTGCAGGGAAAGCACACATGAAACCCTGCACCCACAGAACCTTGTTCCTTCCTTTCTTCCAAGCTTTTTCCTCTCTTGTACTCAAGGTTCAAGTTGAAATGCACTCTTTGGGTTGGAGATGGCAATGATCAGGACGAATCTACAAGATCTGTGTCAGAATTAACATATTACCATATGGTCCGATGTGGGAAGGCAGGGTAAACCGTCTACCGAAAATGGCTGCCTTGAACGTTGGAGCGCAGATTATCTTTGTCATATAGCATCACGTGTGGTTACTGAGTCATGCGTTTCATGAAGCTATTTAATGGCTGAGTAATGGGTAGTTGAGAGTGCTGGGTTTATGTGTCAAAAAGAGTCTTCAAAAGAGCCTTCAAAAGAGGGATAAGAAAGGCCTTACCTGAAGTATTTCAAAAGGGCGTGTACCTAGTAATTTGGGGGTGTGTGTAAAATAATTCTCTTCTTTTTTCTGTTTCTGTTTCTTGCTCTATTCTTGAAGAACAGAACCCACCACAACCGCGCTACGAGGGTAGCTTAACGCCAAAGAGGGAAGCTAACCACGACAGAGGGTGAGGTGGCTCTTAGTTCGGTAAGGAGTGTTACGGACATAAAAATGTACATGTATTTGTAGTAGCCTGTATATCGCTTCGCAGTTGATTTGATCACCAGAGCAGAATAAGAATTCGTGCCCAGTCTACCTACCACATTGAAACTCTTTGAACTAAGGCCAAGCCAAATGCAAATCTCTTCCAAGGCATTCAAGTCATTCTCGGGAAGAGACTTCTGCACTTTGCCATCGTACCATTCGAAGGTACGGCCGACGTTTTCTAGACTCTCTCCTAGCTTCCGGCAATATTCAAAGTCAATGATGATCGCTCTATCCGACTCCTCATCGATCATTTGCATATCGTTGTTGGCACCTGTCTGAACATGCCAGAGTGGCTCAGCTTGAACTTGAATCATTGGTGGATGCCCTGGCCCTTGAAGCTGTGTATGTATGTTAGTTAGTTATGAGTCTGGGTGTTTGTAAGACGTACCGCTTCGACCCAAAAGCCTTTGTGACCTTGGTGTTCGGCATTAATGAGATTAAATTCGTCCCATCTGAAAGGCCTCGGCTGACAGAGTTGAACGCCCTTAGACCAGTAGGTAACAAGACCTGGATTCCAACTCAATTTGCCCGATCGATATGCTGCCATTATATTAGTCACATTCCCAACCACCTCGTACTGGTCATTCTCGCTGAGAATGTGTTCCAAAATACCCTTAAGGGTGTTCAAGCGCTGGACGACAGGCCAAGTCAAGCCAGCCGGCTCTAAGGCTATCATCGCACTAATAACTTAGTCAAAACCCGTTAAGAAAAATGCTTCAAGGGGGGATTTACTTGCGACGTTCCTGCTCTCGTAATAAGTCCTCCAGCTTCCATTGAAATACCTGGCTCATGATATTGTCCTCGATCCGCTCACGGCACCTTGCAATCTGAGATTCTAGATCACTAGATGGTATATATTATTATCCATATATATAGATATAGCGTGAAAGACGTATTTAGGATCAAGGTCGGGTTCATTAGAATTCCAACCTTTTGGCATATCCATGAGGTTGACAATTGGATTCGTTGCCGGCTGTTTCCATCTCGTCTGCCGTTTTGGTAATGTCGGCGTTGGAATTTGGCCCTCATAAGATTTATTCAAATCCAATGCAAGTGATGCTGGACCCAAGGGTTCAAGTACAATTACGGGAGCTGGGACAGTAGCAGAAGGAGGGGCAGTGGTAGGGACATCCGAGCTCATTGCATCTTCTTTAATCTGACTCTTGTGAGAGCTGGTTGCATAGTGAGCCTCTGGCTTTTGTGCAGCGGCTCGTCGAGGACGATCCATTTCAACGAGATAATAGGAAAGGTATAGGGAAAGTTTTTGAACGACTAATTGGCGTAGAGAGAGTGGTAATGGAACAGGAGGGATAGTGGTAATGGAGTGAACCATGGAAAGTCCCATACCATTAGATTGGGTCGAGCTCTATAAGTTGTCCATTGCTGCACACTGGTATGCTTGGAAGTACCTAATATGGCTACCCTGATTCCTTTTTCAGGTTATTGCTTTATCTTAGGTAGTCAACAGGTTCGTTATAATCACTCTATGCCACCTTGTATCCTGCTGCATCCTGCAATGCCCCATTCGTACTACGGTATAGGCAAGCTAAGAACCGTAAGCCGTGGATAAGGATGTCCAGGTATCAGCAAAATTACAGAACTGGAGCAATACAAAATCATAGCAAAAAGACACAGATTCATTTCATTAAGCCAATGCTGCAGTAATCAACCCATATGTAATAGAATCAAGTTGCAGCTCTTCCTCGGGAAATCGTGGAATAACAGCCAAAACTGCTTCATTGAAGCTGGGGAAAAACTGCTGGGCCATCAACGCAGCGCTTTCAAAGGCAGGGGGATATGCACCAGCATTCGCCCAGTCAATCAACCACACTTCTCCATTCCGGTCTAGGACCAGGTTTCGAGGACTTATATCCTGATGGGTAAGGACAAAGGTCCTGAATTGGAATGGCGCGATATCTTGAGGGCATTTGTTGTAGTGCTTACATCTCAAGCTTGTGGTCAAACTAGCCTTGGAGTTCAGCACAGTCCTTAAACGGACCAACGCTACAATCCGTGAAGAACCGGCCGTGAAATTTCCCGCCAACGAAGGAGCCTGGCTGCGAGATTTCAATAGACTGCATCTCTTTGATCATGTCCGCGACCTGGATAGCGATTTGTCTTTGGTTGTTGTAGGGTAGGTCGGTCCAACACTTGTCGAGGAATTGGCCTGCGATACAATCCATCACAATATATCCCTTCGTGCCAAAATACTGAGTCTCATCCTCGACTTGAAATGAACGATGGACTCGTGGGACTCGAATGCCCGTTTTGGTCGCAACGAATTTGAGCGTCTCTGCTTCGCATGGTAGGACACTGCCGCCGCCTTTCAACGCCAAATGCCGTGAAAGTCGAACAACTTTTGTGGGGCCAAATGCATGCATCACAGGAGCAGAACCAAGAAGGGTTACTAGAGTCTCGTCTGTGACGGAGTCAAGGTCCGTTCCGTCTAGCGGAGAGTCTCCCTCTAGATCATAGCTTCAGGGCTGTTGGTGAGATTGTCAGTATAAAGTACTTAGGCAAGTATGTATGTATCACATTCATCAGATCTTGGGCAGAATAGTGCCTGCATTTTAGCAACCTTTTTGGACCCACGGGAATGAGGCCCCCGACTGATAATCTTCTAGAGCGCTTATTGCAAGGAATGAGACTGGTATTTTACCTATCCTTATGGTTCCTTTCACAACCTGTCTAACCATACCATCATGGCGGGTTCTTTTGTTCTCGGACATGAATACCACAACTTAGATAAATATGTAACACCATCTAATTGTATGATTATGTTGTATTCAAAAATGAAGTGCCAAGAGGTACTCGGCCTAAACGGGTTAGACCACTGTGCCATTTAATGTATTCTGCCTTGAGGCCTTGGAGCCTTACCGCCTTAGGCACAAATCCCACATCACCTGACCCAACCGAAGCGAAGCCAAGCCCTGCCGCACACAAACCATCCACACTCGAAGGTCGATAACTTCATCCGTCCATCCAACAAGCTCGCCGTCGCGATCAACCTTCAAGATGCCGGTATGTTACCATCCTGTTCCCGCCATTCTCGAAAATCACATGCGCCATCGTCGCCGTCTTTCTCCCTAGTCAGAAGTCCGAAACACTGAGACACAGAATTTTAACGTCATTTTCCACACAGAGCAACAAGACCTTCCGCACCAAGCAAAAGCTTGCCAAAGCTCAGCGTCAGAACCGCCCCATCCCCCAGTGGATCCGTCTGCGCACCGGCAACACCATCAGGTAAATCGCACCCTTCGTTTCGAGATCCAAAATCCATTTTTATATATCCGCGACCGCCATTTGTGGGAAGAGTGATACCGGCACGGTGCACGCGAGAGAGGAAATGCACATAAGTCATCCATCCGCCGACCGCACGAACCCCGCAATGGAGGAGGAAGAGAAATACAGAAATAACGAATCGAACACATGGCTGATACATTGCTGAAAATAGATACAACGCCAAGCGCCGACACTGGCGTAAGTCGACCCTGAAGGTCTAAGCGGACCCTCAGTATTCGCACCCTCCGTCCGGCCATTCCCAAAAGTCCCAGTTCAGCTCGCGATGTCATCTGGCAACCGAAGTGTGTCTGTGTTGGGGTGGTTCAAGGGTTTCTGATGATTAATTTTTCCGAAACCCTTTTCATGATGTGACGCCCACAACCGAATTTCGAACAACATGCCTTGACCATGAACTTGAGAGCGCTAGTGGATCGTGGAACTACTCTTGAGTGCAATTGCAAACAAAAAATTTCAATTATCAAATCTTGATCCGGGTCTTGCTTTGGGTCGTGCCTATCTTTTTCTTTTTTTTCTTAATCTTCCAATGGGTCGTCATGCTTTTTCTCCACGGTTCCGAGTGGGGATATGATGGATTTCCAACACGCCTTATTTGTCGATATGGATGGCAGGCCCGGGTTTATGTTTGCAAAAGGCTTTGTTGTTGTTGGGGGCTGATCGTCTTCTTTATTCGGGGCGGGCTTGTAGGACTGGCGTGGCGGGGGATTTTCTTTTTTGATACAAAGTCTGATTGGATCGAAATGAATTTCCTTTTGCCTATTTTTGGGATGCTTGATGGTCGTAGATTTTAACCCGGGTATTGCATGGGGATATTTCTATGCTGTCTGTTCCTGGCTGGGGTGTTACTGTTGTATCACGCTTTGTAGTACAGCCTTGATCATATGCTAGGTCATTTTTTACAACTTGGCGGTTCTCGTCATTGGACAAATATAAGCAAGGATCGACTTCATGGCCCCGCTATCTAAAGCTACTGTTTAAGGATGATTCTGTAACAAATGCCATTGGCAAGGCTAGCGATTGTTTCCAAATCGTATCAAACTACCTTGGGAAGAAAAATAGCCAAAAAGAACGCCCCAAAAAGAATAACCCTACTTTGACATCAAGGGCTACGCTGCACATTATCGTAAACAGCCGGGAGGATATCATTTTCTGTTTTAAAAAGAGAGAACAGACACATAATCATCATTTAACGACTAGAGCAGGATGTCAGCATGGATTCTATCGAGGGATACTGTTGCAGCAACTTACTCCTCGGCCCATTCGTTCTCGCGGCGGATCTGGTCCTCCTCCTCAGGAGTGAAGTCATTCTGGATGTTGAAGGTCTTGCGGATCTCCTCTGGGGACTTGCCCTTGATCATGTTGGCGACGGTTTTGCAGCCGACGTCAAGAAGGGCCTTGATATCCAAGTAGTTGGCGGCCTATGAGCAGTCAGTATATGTCCGGAAGAGTGAGTCTGCAAACGGAACGTACGAGGATGATCTCGAAGAGCATCTCCTGGTCCACTTGCATGAACTTCTGGTCCCACTCGTCGATATCGGTGGTCTTTCGACGGTTGTCGTCATCGTCGCTGGCGCTAGGAGGGTCGTTCTTGTGGTGTTCGCACCACTCGATGACCTTCTTGAGGACGGCCTCGTTAACCTGGACAAAGAGGCGTCAGCGGGTAATCCTGAATGTTGACTGTGCTCGGAAATAGACACTCACGTTAGGGATGGGGATGGCTTCTCCGGAGTCGCCGAGATCCTCAAGCATGTTCTTGATCAGCACGGAGCGCTCAGCAGTGGTGCGCTCTGTTCGGTATCTGTCAGCTCCACTCGCAACAGCGTGTGGAAATTATGCTTACCAACGGAAAGATCGACTCCATCGGAGCTGGTGAGGGTGATAGCACTCATGGTTATGATGTTGGAGATGGAATCTAATGCTCTGGAGTTAGTTTTGCTGTTCGTCTTTGAGTAGTGCGGGGCGTTCGGTGGGGATGTTACCGACGAAGTAGAAAGCGCGAAAGGGTGTAGGTTTATTGCAAGAAAAACTAACTCTTTGGAGTTGGTATGTCTGAAGAGAGATGTTGAAGGTTGAAAATGACGAGGATGTAACGAGTAGATGGCGGGTGATGAGGTTTAGGGAGTTCTAGGTTACCAAAGGCGGTCGGTATCCATAAAGCCAACAAGGCTCACAAGGCTACAAAGCCGGCCCCCACGTCTTAAGTTTTGTACAGTTGCCTAAATTAGACGGAATATTTGCTTTTGACTCATTCTTTCAATCTAAAGAAGATTAGTGGCCTACTAGCTTGGGCCAACAGTTGGGATCTGGATGCTGCAACCTTGGAAGCGCTGGCTTGACTTAGTACTAAGCCAGAACCAACGGCGGCTGTCACGTATTGAACGGGCTAAAATAAGAATCTGGGCGGGGGTCTGTAATTCTGGTAAAAAGTGTAACTATTGTATCTCTGAATTATGTTCTTTGTCCAAGCTACTCAGCCAAATTGATATGGACCTATATTCACGAAGGATCTAGATGTCGACATTGAGGGTACACCCAAAGACAACCATGATCCGTTTCCTAGGAATTCGCCTTACCGACAGTTCTGATATCTTCTAGTCAAGCGAGCAAATTTTAAGGCTGGTCGCTGGAGTGAGGCACAATTGGGAATGGCCTAAGCGCGAAAAAGGTATACTAATACTTTATGATGTCACAGTATAGGGTAACGTGTTAGGAGAACGAGCTATCATAGTAAAACGATAACTATATATAGTGGCTGGGAGTAAGCCTCATTAGATTCAAAAATCGGGTTGTGAATTATATAAAAGGGATTGAGTATGTTACGGCACAGCTTCTCCATTACCTCACTGCCTGATCGGCACTGGAATACTAGTAGTAGTATATATTGAAGTACTCAAGTGCAAATCTCGTTTGTGGGACTAGAGTCCCCAAGTCCCCTGTGATGTACTGGCCTTGCCGCTAAGGAAAGCGATAGACGAAGTGGGCTGTTTCAAGAAAAGCTTAGCGACACAAATACTACAATTCTGGAAGGACCAATGATAACTGAACGTATTCCTCTGCCGGATGCCCTACCTTTCTCGTTGTTTACACCGATTGCATATTACGTCACTTTCAAAAAGATTCTCTGAGCTTCAATAATCAGATCAGATTAAGAAAGATCTATTATGCATACAATGTCAGAGTAATAGATCTACGGTCCCTTCCTAATCTCCGCTTCAATTTGCCGCTTAACGCGACAGTGATATCATCCAATGATACGCGTCTAGTTCGCTTTTCTAGTGTTAGCCCACCCTCCTTTCTCCCTTCACTTCATTCTTTACTTTCATTCTTTAATTTCTTCTAATAATGTTCCTAGATTTCTCTAACCATGTGGCGTCGAACATATTTACTGTTGTTGGTGATTCGGGTGTACTTTGCGCTGTCACCAAGCTATCTACATCCTGATGAGAATTTCCAAGGCCCAGAGCTTTTCGCAGGTATGTTCAATCATCCAATGATCGCCCCACAAATCGCCATCATACTGCGCCTATATGGACGCGCGGAATTATTTGTTGCGATTTCTCCTAAAGCAGAAAAAAAACCAGCGCGATCCGGCAATTCCGCGACTCTCCGAGGGACAAACATTGACCAGGTCACCTAAATGCAGGTCGCATATTCTCCTTTCCTTCGAAGATACCATGGGAGTTCACCGTTGAACACCCCATCCGCAGCATATTCCCAATATGGGCGGCCTACGAGCTTCCAATGAACCTCTTGAAATGGTTCTATACCGAGACCGGCGAGGGCAGCCCCCCACCCCACCTGATTTACTATGCGCTGCGCGGTGGAATGTTCCTCTTGAGTTTTGTCCTCGAGGACTGGGCGATCTATGAGCTAGTGCCTTCTCCGCGTCGTCGGCGCGCGACGGTGGTGCTGGTGGCCTCGTCGTATGTCACCTGGACGTATCAGACGCACACATTTTCCAACAGCCTCGAGACCTTGTTGGTTGCCTGGGGGCTAGTTCTGATTCGGCGCATTGTCAACAATAAGGTGGGAGAGATAAAGCTCCAAAGCGCACAGTCCATGCTAACTATAGCTCCAGCGACACTCGTCTTTCTTCTCCCATGCCGTGCTTGCCTTCATCGCCGTAGTGGGCGTGTTCAACCGCATCACGTTCCCGGCTTTCCTTCTCTTCCCGGGTCTGCAATTGCTACCTCAGTTCCAGCGCAAGTGCGTCAATATACATACCTCTCACCTCAGCTCATCAATCAATACACATGTACTAACCCCGCCTTCGCGCCAGACCACTCGGGCTCGCCGCATTCCTCCTCTTCGGTCTTTTCTTTTCCTTCATCGCTATCTACACAGACACGATCTTCTACCGACCGACTGCCTCCTTCCTCAGCATTTTCCGACACCCCATAATAACCCCCCTCAACAACCTCCTCTACAACACCGACACTTCCAACCTAGCCCAGCACGGCCTCCACCCCCACCACCAACACTTCACTGCAAACCTCCTCCAGCTCCTCGGCCCAGCCTACATTGCAATGATAGTCTCCCTTTTCAGCCGGCCGCTAGTGCCATACTGGATGCGCAATGTGCGCGCCCTCTCCGCGCTCTCTGCAACGATGCTCCTCTCCCTCTTCCCGCACCAAGAACCACGCTTCCTCCTCCCAGTTGTGCCCCTCCTCCTCAGCTGCTTCCCCATGCGCGGCTCCCGCCTCCTCGTCACGGTATGGATCATCTTCAACGCAGCCATGGGCTTCCTTATGGGCGTCTACCACCAAGGCGGCGTCGTTCCCACGCAGCTAGCAATGCGCGACATCATCTCATCCAGTACAACACAGTTCATACCATCCGCAACGGTGTTCTGGTGGAAGACCTACTCCCCGCCGCTGTGGCTTCTCGGCGGAGACGACCAGTCCCTAGAGATCCAGACGCTGGATCTCATGGGCATGGCAGGTGTGGATATGATCCAGCAGCTGGAGCTGGTTGTGCCTGGCTGCTCTACTCCGTCGCCTGTGTTCCTGGTCGCGCCTACATCGGCTACTTTCCTCGATCAATACCTTTGGTCTGCGCCTCAGAGCCAAGACCAAAACCAAGACCAAGACCAAAACTTGCAACTCTATCCACTGTGGTCATATCGCAAGCACCTTAACCTCGATGACATGGACTTCGGCGACGACGGGATCCTGCCGACTCTGAAACGGGTCGTTGGACGCCGTGGCCTGGGTGTTTGGTCTGTGCAGAGGTCTTGCGAATAAATCTTTTTATTCTTCTCGTTCATGGATGTACTTACTATGTACGTCCATGGATAGGACGCTTTTTTTCATCTTGTGTATTTGGGAAACGACATACATACATTATGTACATTCTCATTTGAATTGAGCAATCTCCCTCTTTTCTTTCTCTTTCTCGGAATATTTTCGGTGCATGTTAGGGTTGGTTTCTGGGTCTATGAGATACCTTTTTTTGCATTGGGGATGGGCGTGAATCGGGTTGATATCTTCTGGGTTCTAGTCTACTTGTACTTACCTCTACCTAACTACATGTAAACAGTACCATGTTCAATCTATTCAATGACTTTTTTTATTTCTGTGGGCTGGGTGGGGATATATTCTGGGCATTTGGCGGTCCTCGCGGCCCAGTACCAAGTGGAGGATATATATAGACTTCGCCAATGCGGGTATACATGTACATTCCATTCGCAAGTCATCTGCACATGTCTACCTGCATATAAAATACACATGACGGAAAATCACACCATGACAGATGACCAGATCGAAGATCGCCACTTATCCTAGAACATTACGCGACTACTCATACTCTAAGTGCAGCGAACAAGTCCCATTTTGCCCATTAAGCTAAATACATAACAGGCGTTAAGGAGAAGGGAACAGCAGGATGCAAAGAAGCGAAGTACACTCAGCAAACAGACACTCAGACACGCTAAGCTGAGCACTGAGTCGTATTCGTGGGGAGAGATTCGGTGAGGAGAGATGGGAATCAATTCAAACAGCAGCATGCTTGGTATTCATCATAGAACATAACGTTAGAAGGGAAAAGTAGGATAGGAAGAAACGAAGTCGAAAAGAGAACAGATATTTCTTTACTGCTCATCCTCGTCAGGCTGGTCGAAGAGGAAGTTGGCGGCGAGATCCTCATTCTTGTCGCAGGCGAAGTAGGCCTGGATGACGGAGTCGCGGGGGAAGCCCAGACCGCATAGCTAGTTGTGGGTTAGTCATAAAACTGTGAGATATAGAGGGGAAGCTTCAACATACACGCTCAATAGCATCGCGCTCTTCTTCCGTAACTGAGATGGCCTGTGCGCCGGGTGGCAAAGCAGCCTCGTCGTCCTCGAGTTCCTCGCCTAGAAGCTGCAGGAATTGATCAGAGTTCTGTCCGATGATTGACGCGATTTGAGGATTCCCAGCGGCGACCTGTTGCAGGATGGGCTCGAGCATATGAGGCTGCTGCTGAACAAGCTGACGAAGCTGTTGGAAATGGGGGTTGTTACGGAGGAACTCCAGGCTGCCGAGAGCTTCGCCACCAGCGGCACCGGCACCAGCAGCACCGCGAGATCGGCCACCACCTTCACCACCGGCCTGAGCGGCAGCTTCGAAGAGGTTGAGATGCGGCTCATCACTGGAAGGAGCAGCAGGAGCAGCGGGGGCAGCGCCGGTAGGGGCTGGCTCTGAGGCTTGTCGCTGTTGTTGTTGCTGTTCCTGGATATTTTCGGGAATGCCCTGTCGTGGTCATTAGCAAGAATTCAAGATGTAACTTCCAACAAAAGCTTACGGTCAGGAGATATTCGATGGCACGATCGGGGTTAAAGAATGCTGCGCGCATGGCACGATCGATATCAGTGCGTGTAAATCCCATTGCCTCCATCTGGACGACTGCGCCCTCAGCGGCAGAGCCCATGGTGAGAGCAGAAGGGTCTCCAAAGGCGGGTCCGCTCGATGGAGCCGGAGCTGCACCGGCCGGGGAAGGGGTCGCGGGGGCGGCAAAGGAGGGAGGAGCAACGGCCGCATGAGGAGCTGGCGGAGCAGCAGGTGTTGAAACAGGAGCTCGGGGAGCCGGGGTCGAGGGGACTTGGGAGGAAGCGGCAGATGAGGCGGCCTTGGGTTGCTGCATCAATATGTCAGCTTGGACTCGGTCGTCACGGAAATCATAGACTAGAATTATCACATACCTTTGAAGGCAAGCATACTAGGAAGTCCTTTTCTTGGATGTTGTAAGATTCGACTGTCTTATCATCCTGAAGGATCTTTCCTATGAAGGGAACAAAGCGAGGGTTAACCATAGCACCGTGGACGGAGAATCCGTCTAGCAAGGGAGGAAATACGAACCGGAGTAGATGACCTTCATGCGCTCTGCCTCATATTCGCCTTTCTCTTGGGCGATTTTGACCTTGACCTCGCGAACCTAAACAGATCAGCCCCGCACTAGATGACGCTGGCTAGTTTGTAGCGAAAGGGACAAACGTACAGTCTCAGAAGGTTCGACATCGATGACGAACTTCTCCTGCTTCAGATCCTGTAATCCATGATTGTCAGCAGTCTGTAGCAGGGAGGACCCTTAGAGCAAGTTTTCGTACCTTGAAAGTGAGCTTCATTTTGCCGCTTTTGAGTAAAACCAGGGAGCAAAGGGATAGGGAGAAAAGATGACGAATTGAGATAGGAGAGAGGGAGGATACTTGATGCAAAGGATCCTCTCAGCGATGAAGTCGAAGAAAAGTCGAAGAAAAGAAAAGAAAGTAGGAGGGGAGCATTCAGAGTGACGATGATAGCAAACGAGTGCGGTGACCGCCTTCGGATTTACTTCCACTACTCAACTACCACGATCATGATTCATGACAACTTGCGTCAACTTACCAGGGCGACTCTTTCAAAGGATGCTTTGATATTAACAGCTATTATAGGTTCATATTGTGTATAGCTCTCTCCCTGTATACGTGCACATGTACATAAAATCATTTGATTCCAAGATGGTTGCCTGTTGCCGCCTGGATGACAACATCCCACCTGGGCAGACATCTAAAGTCAATAGATTGGAGAGCAAATCTATATCCCAATTTAGCCCCGATGGCATTGAAGTCCTCTCCCGAATGAATTCTCGGTTCTTCCGAACTCCTATATAATATAGTATTAAGCGCCACTATTGCCTCTCAGTAAGTAGCACGGACGTTGTACATTGCACATTGCACATATCGTACCCACACGGAAAAGGGATACATATGAAAAACCCACAAACACGCAAATCTCTTAATCTAAAATGACAAATACTCTCAATGGCATGCGGCAGACTTCTTCCGGAAGAGTGGAGGTAGACAATTCAACCTGTATCCTCCATGGTTCCTGCAGGACAGGTCATGATATCCCGTGCCTCCAGCTACGAAGTATGGATCTATAAAATCTACAAAGTACAATCTTCAATTTGCCTAGATTCACACTAACTTATCTCAGTCTGGTTCAGCCGAGATCCAGGGGAGCGGAGATTTTCTCTTGCAAGGGAGCGAGACACATCACATCCGGCCCGCACTATTGAGATCGAAGAGGATCCGCCACCTCAATCGGGCGGTGGTGTCCACAAGACTGATGGATCAGATTAAATAGTGTCATTGTTAGTTAGATTAAAGAAATGAGAATAGTCACTACGCGCCCAGCTTCTTTGGCTTAGTAATACTTCACTGATATTGTGTTTGCCAGGTTCAAGATGATACCTATGAGGGATGTTATATGTAAGAATACTCCAATATGTTGTTGGGTACTTTTTTTGTGTATCTTCATGTCTTTATGTCTTTTAGATATATGCGAAGCCGTGCAGAGGACTAAACAGACTATCGATCCTCTGCATGACGGGCCTAGGCTGAGCCCTGACAGGATAGGGCTACCCCAGAATTAAGCGCAATGGCTTCACCTCAATGGCTGGAAATATGACAATTGCCGATACCCACACACATTATGCATCTCCAGCGGGATCTCTCTGCCTAGGCTAATCGACATGATCCCCGTCAGGCCGATGATATACAAAGTCTAACCACCATGCCGGGATGATAGATCAGACCCGTCCCTTTTGGGAGAAAAGAAATTGACAGGTTGACACCGACTGCTTCCCCGGCCGATATACTTTGAGCCACGCTGAGATCCGCATTGCCCCGTCCCGTGTTGCGAACCATCTCCTGCATCGACACATGCTCAAGTCATAAATACAGACATCTTCCCTCTCATGGAGTCTGCAGATTCATTACACTCATTTCGTGCATTGGTAAACGTCTTGGATTGGCAGTCTGCCAACGTTTGACATATCCACTCTCTTACTCTCTTTGATATACGATATACTTCTCGGCCATTCTTTTGCCAACCCGTTCTCTTTTCGCCATGTCTTACCTATCTTACTCATTGGCGGCAGCCGCCTTGCTCATGACATTCATTGTCACCATTCTGAATGGTATCTGCTACGCAAACTCAAAAGCGTCGCCCGATGTGGCCTCGACTATCCTAAGTGCAGTGAGCTGCGTGGCTTTGATTGCCATCGGTCTACTGTACCACCGAAATATCCAAACCAGCCGTCGACAATGCATATATGTCGCTGGTGGATATCTACTCATTGCCGCCGCAGCATCTGCCGGAGCAATGGCAATGAGCTCCCGGACTTCGATATTTGTGGTTCGCTCTGTGTTCTGGGGACTATCAGTCTTCACCCAAGGCTTGTACTGTGGATTCCTCGCAGTGACACTAGCCCAGGAGAACTCCAATCCTGAATGGCCGCGTGCCTACTCCCAGGATACCAACTCGCAAGAGCTCAAGGGCAGCCCTCAAAGCCCTACTTTCCTCCCATCACCCCCTCGAGTATGTGACTTGTCCGAGCTATTCGAGCCCAAAAGATCCTCACTCCGCAAATTCCCCCGGCGGTCCAGCCGCTACTCAGACACAACACTCTGTCCTTCCAGCACAAAGGAAGAAAAGAATGCCTCCATCGACACCAGCTCCTCAACCCGCACCTCCCGGAGCCCATCCCCAACACAGGACAAAAAGCCCGACACCCTCCCAAACCGGGACCCTCGCTCCCTGCCCCGAGGCACCCACAGCATCCGCAGCATGCCCAGCCTACGCCGCAGTCCACCAAGCGCACTCTCCTTAGACCGGCTAGTGCACTCACCCATGCCGTCGCCAACAGCGTCGACAATTCGCGTCGACTCCCCAACACAGTCCAGCACCAACAACTCAACGTGGGAATACAACCCCTTCGACGAGAACAACATCCACCCTCTCTTCCGCTCAACTAGCCCCTGTCCATCGCCCACTTTTGCCCCGGGCACAATGGTCAAGGCCTCACCGAGCGCCGGGCAGACCATCACCGCGAGCACGATCACGCGCATGCGGTCTGCCCGCTCCCTGCGCGACCAGGCGATGCGCACGCCTTCGCCGTTGCCGGAGTCGGACGAGAGCTTCCGCCCGAGGCCGACTCGCGGTGGTTTTGCTCGTTCGCATTCCGAGAAGAGATATGAATTGAACGAATCCCCTTATGAAAAGTGATTGATCTACCTCGGTATATTTGATCTGTATGATTTTTTGGTTTTTGCTTTTGCTTTTGCTTTTTTGTATATGATGGGTATGGGTGGATCCTTGGATATATTTGTGTACATAGGAAATGGACGGATGGTATAATTGGATATTTTGCTGCATATACCGAATGCGTGAAAGTATATATTCGAGTCGATGAGTAGTGCGGAGTAATGTGGCTGAATTGGCACTCGTATTTTGTATTGCGTTTTGCTATGAGCGATACCTGGAAGTTTCTTTTACTCTTGAATGGACTTGACAATGATGCCTTGTTAATGGCAGCCTCGTGACAGCCTTGTGGCAAAAATGAAATATATACAAGTACTCCGTAGCTAGGGATGACGTGGACTCGCGCACCTTGGGAAGAGACAACTTATGTTTGAAAATACTGAGTAGATCATATCTCAACTGGAAATGCTCATAGAATCAGAGTAATATTAAGAGTACGAATAGACTACAGTGTAAGTCATCCGCATGCGTTGCTGTCACCGACTCTTAGACTCAAGTGGGTCCGTATATTTTTTCTTAGGGGAAGGGATATACAATATAGAGATCCAAGGTAGGATAGGATATGAATAGATTGAATAGAAATGAATAGGTATGGAAATACTTCCATTGAAGAGAATCAGAATAGAGACAATATGAGCATACCTAGACACGTCTTGCGTTAGCCAAATACTCCGGTACGTGTGTGCCGGAAGTGGCTGGGAATGAGATACACGTACATGATGGTATAGAGTCTATTGTTCGAAGGTAAAGTGAATGAAATGTATTCTATTGAAGATAGTAATGTATTGGTGTATGCTATTGTCTTTGTCCGAGCCTCAGCCGAGCGGCAAAGTCGGGCTCAATAGACGTAGAATGAAGAATACACATAGACCTGGACCATAACAAGAATAAGAATGCCATCTTTGATTCAATTTGATCAATTTGCCCAATTCAACAAAACAAGAACACACATCCTATTCTCCATTGTGTGAGACCAAGGTTTCAACTCCTAATCACCTCGTTGCCCTTTTCCCTTCTTCTATCTCGACCTCTTTTTTTCTCTTCTCATCTTCCTCTTCTCTTCCACCCCCCGTTTTTTTTTTACTTGGCCCCGTTTTCCCCATCCACCCGGTCAAATCCTGCAGTAGATCTCTGCTTTTTCGATTTTACTTTGCATCTTTTTCCTATATCCGTCGCTTTGGTAGGTTATTACATGCATCTGGGTCTTCCCTTTCTCCCCCTTCCCATTTCCACTCCCCACACTTTGTTTTTCTTATCCGCGTTGGTCTTAAACCTCTCCTGGATCTTGACCAGGTGGTTCGGATCTTTAGGATCTTGGGATCTTGGGGTCCTCGGGTCTCTGCATCCCTGCATCTTTGCTTCTTCGGTGGATCGCGTGTATTACCTCTACTTCACGCTTTTCCTGCCAAGCCTTTTCTCCATTGCTACAACAGTGACGTTTCCTTTCTCCATTCTGCATTTGGAAACGCAACTTGTACTTTATCCGTTTCTACTGTTTTTCTCCTTGGAAGCCACTGTGGTGCTTTGGAACTCGATTCTATTGCACCGCCTACATCGCATTTACTGTTCATTCTTACCATCGCCCTGATTTTTCGCGCTTCCCCCTTGCTGCTACTGGATCAATTCCCCGTTCAAAACTAATTTTCTTCAGACCAACAGCGATGGTGGGAAGAAGGAAAAACCGCGCGGCTGCACAGCCTGCTCCTAGGACTCCTAGTATTTCTACGCGATCTGGACGCACTGCACAAGGTATGCTCCCATAGCTCTGCGCCATCGGTCCAATCTCTGATCCCATGTATAGATATCATTCCCACTCCCACTTCTACTCGTGGAAGAGGTCGAGGCCGAGGACGTGGTCGCGGCCGTGGCCGCGCTAGTTTTCCTGGTGTTCCTAGTCTTGCTGACCATCTTCCTGCCGATGAATCACCGAGCAGACCTGAAGTTCGCTCGCACATCGTCAAATTAAAAATTTCCTCACTCAAATTAATTCAAGCTGATGTGGATGATGCCCATGATGAGGCAAATGAAAATGAACCCCCAACCAATGCCCTCTCAAATCCAGAGACCCCTCGCATGCGGCGTCCTCGGCATCCTCGGGCTGTTCCTGAGTCTTCGCGGACCACCCGGCAATCAGCAAGACTGAAGCCGGATGGAGAGGGCTCCTTCGAAGAAGATGTCTCACCAACAAAGGCCGTTGATAATCAAATCACCGAGCCAGATGATGACATGCACCCTAATCAGTATGACGAGGAATTCAAGTCCGAACCTCCCTTTCAAAAAACATCTCAATCTCCTGAACCTCGCATGGTTGCTTCGGCCCCTGTGTCGCCTGGAGCTACTCCCGTGGGTCAAAGTCCCAAAATCCACCAGACTGAAGAAGCTCCTTCCAATGAGGTATCTTCACCCCGACTGGCGCATAAACGAAAGTCAGTCGAACCGCAAAATAAAAATCCGGATGTTGATTCCGAAGACCGCATGAACAAGAAACTGCGAATTGATGAGACGGAGCTCGAAGAGACTCCAGAGAGCCATTTACAAAATGGCACAGAGATATCAACTCAGAATGAAACGTCTCCCGAGGACATCCCTATTCCCTCGGAAGAATTCGACCCCCCTGCTGACAACGCTACCCGAGGAGGTCGTGGAGGTCGAGGTGCCCGTGGCGGCCGAGGTCGAGGACGTGGCCGGGGCCGTGGTCGCGGAGGCCGCGGTGGATTCGTCGGCCCAGTTCGACCTGCAGCAGTTACCAAACCTCGAGGCGGTCGAGGACGTGGCCGTGCCAAGGCCACTCTGATCAAACGCGGCAAGAAAATCGAAGACGAGATCTGGGACGTTAACGAACACTGGCGTGGTCCCACCCCATCGCCCACTCCAGAATCGATGCCGACAAAGGCTCGCAAGGAGGAGATGTCTGCGCTCTTCAAGAAGGTTGGCCAGGCACAGCATATTGCGCTGAGTTTCATGGCCGAGCAGACCATACACAAGCTTTCCCGTGATAAAAATGCGCACAAAGAATGCCTTGAATTTGAACAAGTCCAGCGGGATCTGGATGAGTACGAACGCAAGGCAATTGAGAAATTGAACAAGGAGTACAAGGCGAATACCGAGCTGGAGACTCTGAAGTATGCGGGCGCAGTGCATATCCTCAAAGACACTGCAAGGGTAAGTTTGGATCGAAGTTGTATCACTGAAGGATTCTAACTGTGGAAACAGCTGCTCATCGAGCAAACTCAAGAGGAGATGCTTACGATGCTTATGGGCAAGATGATGGCCCTGATCCAAGGCCGCAGGGTGGCCGAGGATGATGAACACACCGAGGTTAGTACTCTCATTTCCCAAACGAGTACACAGCTAATCAGTCTCCAGTACGACACATCGGATTCCGAACAATCCGTGAAGCAATTCCTTTTCCGAGGCGGCGATACGGCGGTAAGACAGGTAGAGCGCGGATTTGCAGCGGAAGCAGTTCGAGACCCGGAGGGGACAGTGGACTTTGTGGCCGCGGTGGAGGGGTGGGAGGAATTCGTCCAGAGAGTTCGGATGGGCCGCCTGAACGAGGAGATCGCACCAGCAGAAACAGAAATCAGCGACGAAGATGCCCTGCGAATGTGCGCCAAAGATGCCTTCGATGGCATGCTTAATGCAGCCACCTACATCCGAGAGCAAGAGACGGCTGGCAAGATCGTCGGCTACGATGGCAGCGCTGAGTTCCCCGTGCACCCTCGGGCACTTTCCATCCTGGCAGATGCGGCTCTGACCGAGCCCATACCCCAACATCTGCCAATGATGCGAACTGACCCCGGCGCGCACCACCGTGCTCTCCTCCCCCACCCCACCCACGCCCACCCGGGCCCACCACCCTCTCTCCACGGCCACGGGCCAACGGACCCGCGGTCTTTCATCCTCCCTCGGCCCACGCCCACCCAGCAGCCGCGGCGCCTTCTCCCCGCCCGCCAGCAGCTGGGTCTGGGGCTGGGCCTGCCGGACCCGTTCGCAATGAACGGGCCGCCGCAGCTGCCCCCACCCCCGGGCTCGAACTTCGCGCGTCTGCCCCTGCCGGGCTACATGCCCCAGGGCCACGCGCCCTCCCTGTACTTCCCACCGCCGCCGCCCGGATCGCACCCCCCGCCCCCGCCGCGCGGGTACTAGACCCGCCGGCTTGTACCAAGATGTTTGTGTAGCGTTCCCCGCAGTTGATACCAATTCTTTTTTCTGTACGTTTAGTTGCGATGTCCTCCCCCCTGAGTGGGGATAGGGGGAGAGGGCATCAGAATGAATAAATTTTCTCGTTTGAATGGATTTTGTAGTGAGGTAAGAGTAAGATAGAGATGAGACATATGTCATATCAAGACAGATCAGATCTAAAGTGAAAGTAAAGTGAAAGTAAGCAGCAAGTGAGAAAGTGAGAGATTGAATGAAATCAAGAGAGAGTTCATCGAAGGGATGTCCTAATAAGAGAAGACGCTATCTCAGTCTCATCTTCCACTTCCACTTTTCCACCTCTTTCTCTTCTTCTACTTGTTTCTTCTCTTCACCTCCTTCACCTTTCTCTCTTCTTTCACTTCTTTCACTCATCATCTACGTCTACGTTACAAACCAGACAAACATTGGCTTTCGAAAACGACTTCCCTCGCATGTGCCAATGACTCCTCATATACAAGAACTTACCAGCCATGGAAGACATAATCCACCGTCCTCCTTATATCATATCTTCCATAAAGACGTATTGTCCAGACCTTCTCTCATGAAGTAACTTCACTCAAGTGGATGCCAGCAATATTTCGAAGTGGTTTGAGGAGCATGATGACGGCAACCAATGGATTGATTTCACTATTGCATGCAAGTTTAGAGGAAGGCTTGGCAATATACCAAACACATTGACAACAGCGAGGCTGCGGGATCTACTCATGGCCAGCTTGATCAGAGACTCTGCGGACGGGACTGCTTTTGGACGTCCACACAAGGACATGTTCGACGCATCGCTTCGTCACCAGTACATACCTCGGTATATCAATTATCCTCTGCTCCTTTGCTATCCTGCTCCTCTTTATACAAATATTTATCCAACCCTCGAAACCATCAAACAGGATTCACCGACGACGGAATTCTTCGCTATATTCGACCATGATCTGAGGTCCCACAACTGAGAGGCTTGATCCCGCCCCAGCTTAGGTAAATGTGGCCGTCACCGTCAAACACCTGGGAATGGGATTTTGTGAAGCGTACGCAACCCCACTCGAAAGACCCGAAAATGATGCACGGCTTTCCAACTTCCTAATGTCTCGCCATCCTGCGTGATTGGAAAGGCAGGCGACATGTCACAGTCCTTCGGTGCCCACTTCCAATACAATCGATCACATAGCCAGATATTCTCCTGAACTTCCCAGAGAGATGGATGTTCGACTTCAAAAGAAGCAACTCAGCAACACGGCAATATGATATGAACTGCGCAAGAGCCATGGATGACTTCCCCGAAAAATCCGGAGGAGGGAGAAAGCAAGCATCCAACAAGTCATTGCGAGACATTCACCAAGAAGTCGTCGCTAGACTAAACGGCTCTTTTATATCACATGTTGCCTGTGTTGTGACCTTGATCGGTATAGCTACTTTTCTCTTCCTCGCCTCCTAGTCCCACCACTCCATGATTGGAGTACTCTCTCACTCCTTCCATGCTATACCGGAGGACGAGAACCGCTGTCGCAAATGGGAATCGAATTACCTACCCTTTAGACCCGAGGATCTTAAAGGCTGGTTTATCCCTTCGGTGCAGATTCGTAGCAGCACTGCCCATGCACTAGCTGCCTGCTATCGGGACGATTCGCAAGAAACGCAAGCTGGCTCTGCGACATACCCTAGTAGGGAGAGAGCTACCGCGGGATGAAGAAGAATAACCTCTTCGTGATGGATGAAATGAAGATTGGGAACACTACGGGTCTGAGAAAAAGGCTGATCTCCGCACAGCCTAAGCCGAGGCTTTCAAAAAATAATGCTGCGCTTGTGCAGGGACTGTTCGAATGTTACTTCGAACCAATCCCATTGTGACAATCGAGGCAGGAGCGACTTCCTTCGTTCCTTCCGAAAAGGGCAAACAGGTTAAGCGAGGAAATATCGAGGTTTACACTAGAAGCAAACAAGAAAGGATATAAGAAGGAGGAGCACCCTTAGAGATAGTTTTCCCTTTTCCTTCTTTCCTTATGCTTAGAATTTTGAAACCAATGCACTCTTTCCTCGAACGACCTGGCATGTAACACCCATTGCCCAATTTCGCTGTTTGTATACATTGGTATATGCCTGGACTAGACTTCCCGAAGCCTAATGTTCGGGATTCCGATCCTGCAAACGTTCGACGCGAATGTCAGCACATACACAGTATCTCCTGATGTCTAGTCTCGGCAGAAAGAAATCCAGCAACTTTTCGGGAAAAAGCATAGTGGCTCTAGGAGCCACTTTCACCGACACATGATTATTCCAAACCATGCTAGGAAAATCGTGATCTTGCAAAAACACATTACAATGGCAATGGAGTGCCAAATGTGCAAAGACGAAAGCTGTCACTACCTCAAAGAGAGGACAGTTCTGTGCGCCGGCTTGGCCATTCTTTGGCAGCGAGCAACCCTTAGAATACATGCACGATGTAGTTAGCTTAAACCTCCATCTAATGTCGCGCGTGCGCAGTGACCCTTCGAGATCTAGTCCATGACGTAGTGTTGATTTAGATTGATTTTTTCATTTCGGTATCTTGTATGACAGACAGAAGTGTACATGGCAAGGAGCCAGCTCTCTATTTTGGCCCGTTACCATCTCATCTATTTAGCTACTTGCCTATCTTCAAGTCCTGGTGTCGTCGTTCTAGGAAACCGTCGTGGGGAGTGGCATCTACTTCCTCTTTCGGCAATGTAGGTAATAGTTTTTGTCATGCGACTTAGGGTTGGCCCGTTGATCTGAGCTGGATTCGATATATTGCTCGCCATTTCTGTCGGCAATCAAAGTCGCCTTGCTTCTGTTTCTGGCGTTGTTGTACTTTCGTTCTGGGCTGTGGCAAGGCTGAGTAGGATGACTAGGGTTGACATGCGGCAGCATCAGCCATAATCTAGCTTCTAGCCAGGCCTATGTTCTGCTTTTGTGGCTATGCATGGCTGTGCATAGCTATGACTGATATTAGAGTAAATAAGGTAGTTAGTGTGTTGTATGTAGAACGAATAGAATGAATCACCGTCAGGATGAGACAGAATGAGTCAATAGAAGTGAGGTATCAGTACATAGACTTCCATACTATGGCCCATAGTAGAATAAGTACCGATACATATTTCCAACCCACCAACTCGCCTCTGCGGCTCCGGCGGGGCAGACTCAGCGGGCCCTCTGATTGGCTCGAGCTTTTGTTCTTTTTTCAGTTGGATCGCACGTCTCTGCCAATTTATTTATCTCGGCTTCAGTCTGCAAATCCTACACTCAATCCTTGAAATCCCTAATTCCAGATCACAGTTCCTGTTTCTGTTGATCTTGCATCTGCTAGCTTCGCGCTTTTCGCTACCCCGCTCCTCACCGCACACTTTTTCCCACCCTGCTCTCTGCAACATCTTCTGATACTCTAACCATTATGGCTGTTCGCGCGCAATTCGAGAACTCGAACGAGTAGGATCTCCCAAGCAAAGAATGAACGTTCGGGGCTGCGTCTGACGGTTTCTTTCTAGGGTCGGCGTTTTCTCTTGCCTGACAAATGCCTACGCTATCGTTGCGGTTGGTGCTTCGGAGAACTTCTACAGGTGTGTCAGGAAGATATCCAAAAGGGTGTGGGATTGGGACTTGACTTGGGACTGGCATGGATAGGAAGGGTGGTGCTAGGGCATATCCGGCGACTGCCAGGGCCATGCCAGTTCAAATCTCAATCTCAATCTCTAGCCTCTACCCCAATCCACTCATGAACTACCACTAACACTCAAATGCAGTGTCTTCGAATCTGAACTCCAAGATGTCATTCCCATCTGCCACGCAACCATCGCCGGAACCCGCATTGTCGGCCGTCTAATCGTCGGGTGAGTCGGCTATAGCTAGTTCAAAACGAACAGCCTTTTTTTTTCCTGTCAGGAAAGGAAAACATTTATCAAGAAACGCAAATGCTAAGAATATCTCGCCTCTAGTAACCGCAAAGGTCTCCTCGTCCCCACAACCACCACAGACCAAGAATTGCAACACCTGCGCAACACGCTTCCAGATGAAGTCAAAATCCAACGCATAGAAGAGCGCCTCTCCGCGCTTGGCAATGTTATCTGCTGCAACGACCACGTCGCAATCGTGCACCCGGATCTGGAGCGTGAGACCGAGGAGATGTGAGTAGGAATCCAGTTCACAACGCCCTGAACACCCAACCTCACCATTCCATTCTTGCATTTTTTTTCTTCCAAAACTAACATATTTCTTCCCCTTAGCATCGCCGATGTCCTCGGCGTAGAAGTCTTCCGCCAAACAGTAGCCGACAACGTCCTCACAGGCTCGTACATGGCCCTCTCAAACCAAGGCGGAATCGTGCACCCCAAGACCTCAATCCGCGACCAGGACGAGCTCTCCTCCCTCCTGCAAGTCCCCCTCGTGGCCGGCAGTGTGAACCGTGGCTCCCCCGTCGTCGGCGCCGGCATGGTCGTCAACGACTGGCTCGCCATCACCGGCCTCGACACCACAGCCACCGAGCTGAGCGTTATCGAGTCTGTGTTCCGACTCGGCGAGATGGCGCCTGGTGGCGCCGCCGGGGCTGGTGTCAATAAGGATAGTATTGTGGAGAGTTTCTACTAGATTTTGTTTATTGCAACTTTTTCTGGTGAGCTCTTTACGGTACATGGTCCTGTTCTTATTTTCACGCTGGAATGATTTTTTGATTTCAAAGTTACTGGCAAAAATCCTTGTTTTTTTGGGAGCCTGTTCGGCTCTGTGTTCTCTGCTCTCTGTTCGGTCTGATGGGTTCTTCTTTGGGAGTCTGTAATGCCTGTGCTTTGCATATACTCGAATGAATTATGCATGATGGATGGAATGTGTAGTATCAAAAGATTTTTTAAATTAATCGAGATATAGATGTTGACACTTGAGCATATCGATGATGATGGTGGTAGTCTTGTGTACTTTTAGATATCCGTCTAGATGGTATGGATCTCCTAAAAGGCAAGCTTACAGCTCAAGATAGGCTGAATTGATGCAAACTATGATAGTGGCACTTGGGCCCGGGGGTATTGTCGACAGCATAGAAAGCAATAGAAAGCAAAAAAATAAAAAGGATAAGAAAGGCACAAGAAGAACACGGTAGAAGCGAAAGTAATGCAGGTTGCTGAGATATCAGTTTCAATCCCTCCATTTTCTTCCGATTCTCTCGCTTTTTGACTCGCTTTTGGGTATTGATGCAGAAGCACAAAATAAGACAAGACGCGCAGGAGTTGCCTATACCGCCATGGCAACGTCGACTCCGGCGCCCGACTCGTCTTTCAAAGATGAAGCGTCGTCCCCAGTGTTTCCCATGCTGGTATCACCATCGCCATCTTCTCTGGGGAGATCGGCTGGAGGGGGCGGAGGAGGAGGCGGTGGGGGTGTAGATTTCTGTCTTTTGGAGGGAGAAGCGGCTCCGTCTTCAGCACCGTCGACATTTGCGTCTCCGTTTCGCTTGCGTTTGAGAGACGCGTCAT
Source organism: Penicillium paneum (assembly GCA_023627375.1). Classification (NCBI taxonomy): domain Eukaryota; kingdom Fungi; phylum Ascomycota; class Eurotiomycetes; order Eurotiales; family Aspergillaceae; genus Penicillium; species Penicillium paneum. The sequence continues at coordinate 699,235 of JAMAFK010000005.1, forward strand.
CGTCTTCCGGGGGAGAACTTGCAGGCGCACCCGCCACGGCTTCATCGTCACCTGTGCTGGGAACGCTTCCGGGGTTTGGGGTGGCGTCCTGCGACTTCTCGCCCTCGTGCTTCTCGCGATCCACGTATTTGGCTGCCGCCTTGCGGAAGAAGGTCTTGCAGTAATTTTTGATGGTTTGCTGGTGCTTCGAGGAGATCTTCGCGGTAGGGTCCTTGACGCGATTATTTTTGTAATCGCTTTCAACGAGCTTCTTGGCGGTCTATTAATGAATGTCAGCAAATGGAAATCGCATCAGAAAGAATTGAAAATGAGGTCCGTGAGCTTACCTCCTTAGCAAATCGTTTGAGATGATGGTCGGGGATCTTATGCTTGTATTGATCCACTATAGGCTTGATATGCGGGAAAAGCTGTGCTATGTTAGTCCAGTTATATCTCGTGTTCTGCGTGAATACTCACAGTGTTCTCGTAGATTCTCTTCTGTTTCTCCAACGGAAGCTTCCTCCACTTCTCCCCATCCTTGTGTCTTTTCTCTGATTGATCAGCGGAAGGCCGAGGAGTCACGGGTGTATCAGTCCGGTGCTCGGAGGGTGTGTCCTCTTGAGTGTTCATAATCCCGTCAATGATACTTTGCAATGCCAAATTCTGTTGATTTTTGGCAGGCTGACCCGGCGCAGGAGTGACAGGAGTAGCAGGCAAAGTTGGTCGTTCCCATGTTGTCTGCCCCGATGCAGAGTAGTAGTAAACGCGGCCATCCGCTTCCGCAGTGTACCATCCCTCAGGCAATGGCCGAGGCCCACGACGGTTAGGTTGTCTGGACCGCTGAGGACCTCGGTCTCTTCGCTGCTGCACTGGTCCACGAGGAGCATCGTACACAGGAGATGGAGAGCGGGTTAGAGATCGCTGGCGCTGCTGTTGTCCAGTTTCGCGGCGCTCGAACTGGTTAATTGCTTGCTTCGCGTCCTTGCCGCGTTTCATGCGCGGGATTCGGTAGGCGACTTCCAGACCAGACCAGCTCTCGAGAAGGGCGGCCGCTTTCTTCGCGACTCGCTCATCATCGCAGGTCGTCAACGGCCGAATGTTCGTCTCAATCTTAGAGTCCTGGATCTTGTTCCGGGTGAGTCGCGGGAACCCGTCGAGGATGTTCAGGATCTGCAGGACCACGTTCTGATCATCCTTCCATTGAGCGAGCTGGGAGTTCAGAATCTGGTATCCGTGCATCCGGACCACGCGATTGCGAACGCGTTCGTCGTCACAGCGCTGGATACGGCCTAGCAGTTTGACCGCGATCCACTTCTCCTGGCACTGAACAAGAGCCGCCATGACCTTGGTCACACCATCCTCATCCAGCGACCTGGGCTGCACGCTGTCGACATACTCCTCGTCGTCCTCTTCCATCTTCTTCTTCTTGGGCCGTTTCGCCACCACAGTGTCCCAGCCATCGGCCTCGTCAATACCCAGAGCCTCGATAGTTGCATTGGACAGCTTGGTCGCACGCTCAGTCTGAGTGCGTCCGCCGATGAATCCTGTGCACATTGGCTCCCCACAATAGCAGGGTTGGGGGTCGGCACCGTATCGATCAACATTGTAGTTGAAAACCAGCTCCTCACCGGCCTGAATCGCGCGTTCAGCGAAGATTCCCATCCGTAGCTTCTCGCCCACAACCCATTTGTCAACATAGCAGTTGGGATTGCACGAGTGATTGCAGAATCGTCCCAGGTTGCCCCGCTTGGTCGCATCGACAAACTCGCCCTTGTTCAAGGACATGAAGTAAAAGTGCTTGATGCCCTCCTCGTCATATTGTCTCATGCGCTTTCGAAATTGCTGCTCTCCCACGACCTCACCGACATATTCGTAAATCAATTCGCCCGGATCGAGATTCTTTTCCGCGCGCAATCCGAAACCCTTTTTTTCTGTTTTGATGACGGCAACCGGTGCAAACTGCTTTTTTTGAAACCGCTGGTTTTGGCAGTCGGAGCCACAGCCGCACTCGCCCGCACATTCGATCTTGGTCGCGCGGTTGATACAATCCGAATCCTCGCCACATGCGATATTTTGGCCAAGCTTCGGGTCTACAAAGTGGATCAGTGATATGCTCGCGGAGGCTCCATCAGGCCCGGAATCGGGCAAGACAGCGAGGCTACTCGAAAACCAAACTTACCCCACTCTTCAGCGCAATCACATTCCATGGCATGTTCGGTGTAGCCCATGTATTTGTTCGCGTAGATACAGCCGGGGATCTGTTCAAAGGTGGCGAGCGCATCCTGGGTGCTATCTGGCAGGTGCGTGTACAACGGCGGAGGTCGCGACGCGACCTTTTGCGACGAGCTGCGAGACAGCTTGAGCGGTTGGCCCGGTTCCTGTTTAAGGAGGATCTCGCCGACGTTTTCCTTCATTGTATGGGATGGGTCGGAGTTGGGGGAGGACTCTTTTTTCGGAGGAAGAGGAGATCGAGATGAGGTACGCGACTCGCCGTTTTTCAAATGAATGCCGTTTACCGGAGAGTCCCGCTCCATTTTGGCAGGAGCCTCTTCAGAGTCCGCGCGGCCATGGGCAGACATGACAACACGGACTACGATTGGAAGATATGGAAAGGGAGAGAGAGAGATAGAGAGAGGAAGAGTGAGGAGAAAATAAAGCAGAATACGAAGTTCGGGGACGATTCTGCCAGGATATGCCCTCGGGAATCAAGGGGGTTCCAGAGCGGTCAAGGTAAGAAACAATCTCATTGATAAAAATCTCCTAATTTGACTGAAATCGAAGCTATTGTCATTTTCGGTGTCTCACCGCCTTGGTCCTACTCTCACTGTCTTGTATAGACCTGATTCATCTGGGTTCACCTGCGGTGGTTGTATGGTGTATGTTGTATAGGTGGTATAGGTGGTATAGAGTGATCTCAGTTCCCACTCAGGCTCATAAAGAGCATACCTGGAATAGGCATAAACACTCTGGCAGAGTAGCGGGAGAGCGACCATAGTCATTCCTCAATCCCAGATGTGGTTTAACATTTATGTGGTGATTTCCACACGGGAACTGTGACAGGGTTGTTCAAGGTCAGCATAAGCCTAAAAGCGATATCGATGAAAACGAAGAAAGACCAGACAAGGGGAAATGTAAGAAAATCCAAAAGCGTCAAAGTTATGAAATCGATTGGAGGAGAAAGCAGGAAAAGGCGCGTCCGCATGTGTTGTTCGTCAACGTGGAAGTCTGTGCGTTTCAAACTGGTTTAGTAGATTGACATTGATTACGGGGATTACATATCTGATACACTGTATCATGATACTCTTTCTTATATTACCAGGCACAATACGCATGGGATACAGATGTGATATCAACTGTGCTATGAAATAGGGCTACATGCCTTAGGCTATCCTTCTATATCATCCCGTGCTTGTCTTCTTCCTCTCCTCTCTTCTGTCTCATCTTCGCCATCTTCACCATCTTGACCATTCCCCCTTAATCAATTACCCGTATTTTACCAAGAACCTCATGGCTGCATCTCGGCGGAGTCCGCCTCTCCACTCGGCTCGTCTCTGCCAATCGTTCTGGCCCCATTTTCATCAGAACCCGCTGCATGACAGACGCGCTTTTTTTCTCTCTACGATCGCCCACTCTAACCGCCCCTGAGGCTAGCTTCAAACAAAATCATTTTTCGGTGCATTTTCTTGGGCGTCCCAACCTCCCGGGCCCATGTTGGCACCTATCAAATCCCATTCTCGGCTCCATGATTCCACTCTTTACTGGAGAAGTCCCGACGAAACCAAAACAATGCACTAAAATTGCCAAAAAAAAAAAGAAAATATAACGCTTCGTCAACTGTCCCTTGGTTCTGGGACTGCCAGGGCCAACCGTTTCCCGAACCAACGATGCAATTTCGCGGAATCGAAGCCTATCTTATACATTATATTGCCTAGGCATTCCCAGCCCATACAACCCTATGCAAAAGACCTCATCTGTTCAATACAATGCAGCCCCCACCCAATTCAACCCCTCGATTGTACTTTCGGAGGAATCAGAAATCCAATCTCCCCGCTTCCCGGTCTTCTTAGTGGTAATTTTGCCTTTTCACGTTCTTCGAAACTCTTCTGGAAAACAATATGAAACTTGGCCCGGCTGAAACGCCCCCATTTCTATTCACCTGTGGTATACTTTACCATATTCTTCTAACCTGTACTGTAACACTCTCCAGAACGCATCGTCCCTGCAGCTTCCCTCCCGAACGCTGGTCTCCTGCGCGATCCCGGCTGCTCAAGTCCGTTTGGCTAGAAATTCTTCCTGGAAAAAATCCCAGAAAAAAGTTAATTGGGGATTTTGCATGGAGTTTGGTTTGGCTGCTCTTTTTTCATTTTCTGTGGCTAGAAAGCCTTCAATTGTCAGATCACTCGTTTCCCTCTGTCATCCCTTTTGTTTCGTCTCCGCGTGGAAGGATATGGGGACATAAGACCTCCTCTGGTTCTTTGGCGCGTGTCTTTTGATTGGATTTTTTCTTTTCTTAATTCTCTCTCTCACACTCTCTTCGCTTTTCCTCTCAGACATAAATGAGAGATCAATTGATCTGAATTGTGTATCACGACCCTGACGCCGTTTGCTGTCCTGTTTCCGGGATCATAATCTGGGGGGCTTTCTTTGTTTTTGTTTTTCTTTCTTACTTTCTTTCACGTTATATTTCTTTTCTTTTCAGGGGAAAGGGAAGCCGGCTATAATCCGCTTCCATGGTCTGGATATGTCGAATCCATCTGATAGGCCATGGACCGAGGAGGACAAGGTATGGAGATTCTCTAGCCGATGTGAATCTGATGCTGACCAGGAACTAGTACACTCTACTCACCGAGATCCTCAAGAAAGCGGGATTTCCTTCCAGCTATTTAGTACGCATGATTAATGAATATGGGATTACTCCCAACTGGGAGCATATTCCCCTTCCTCAAGGTATTATCGTCCAATTGCCGCCAAAGAAAGAAAGAAAAGGAGAAGAATTGCATGATCAATATCAACATGGCGCTAACACCTGCCCCGGTCAAGGCCGTTCACTCAGCTCGTGCAAAGCGGCCTATCTAAATATGGTTCAGCAGCCTGTGCACCCTCCAACACATCCAGTGGCTTCATTCCCACCGCCACCCGATATGGCCGGCCCACCAGCCCCAATGGACCCTAGCACTATACGCAAGCGGCCTTTGCATCCTTCCGACAAGCCAATCCCTCGTGCAATCCAACCAAGGCCACCAGCCAGCACCGCCTCCTACAGCAGCGAAAGCGGCGCATCAGCCCAGCTCTCCCCGAGACTAGAGATTCCCGGCGAACCACCCCGTAAACGAGGACGCCCAAGCAAAGCAGAGACCGAGCGACGTAAGCTCCTAGCCGAGGCCCGTGGCGAAACTTACCCAGCCCCCCGACGGTCAGGGTGGTCCCGCAGACTCAAAGTCCCTACTTCACCGACTAGCCCCGCGGCAGGCCCATCGTCTGCACCATTTCAGTCGGCACCTCAAGCATTTCACGGACCAAAGCCAGGCCCAGCCCTAGTTCTCTACGACACTCCAACCATGCACTCAGCAGTTCTACCACCTGGCCCCGGTCCCGCGCCAAATGACGAGCGCCGCGATATGCCACCGCGCATGAATATCAACATGCGTGAACTACCCCGACCCACAGAGATGGCCCATCCCCTCCCTTCACCGCATGCCTTACAACTAGGCCCTCCAGACGCGTTACCTAGATTCGGCAACCCAGCCGAGCGGCCCTACAGCTTCGCAGCCGATCGTTTCTCCTCGCCAGACAGTAGTCGGCGCGACTCGCTCACTCGGTCTGACCAGCCAGGACCGTACACGGAACGGACAAACACGACTCAAGCCGAGAAACCTCCACGATGACCATTGATTTTGATAACTTCCTTTTTTTATCGTCATTTTCATTTTCATTTTCATTTTGATCCCAGTCCAGGTTATACTTTCGCCTTTCGATTTCAGCCCTTGTTTTTTGAGGCCCAAGCGCCATGAATGAATGATAAAGCCATTGATGAACAATAGACAGCGTTCTGGTGTTGTGTTTATTGTGCGCGGTTTCCCAAGCTCTTCAAGCGACCCTTTTCAACACCTCCGACTTCCCTCTTCGACAATTCAATACCCTCTCATTTTGCCCATGTCTGCCAAGCTAGGTACTATCTACCTATGGTCAGATAGACCACAAGACGGGAAATGCTTCTCTTTTTCCTCTCTCCTTGACAGTGACCTTCATACATCCATTGATGCGTCCATGAGTTCCACACGTTCGATGAAGATCATGGCTTTCATATTATTGATATTCGATTTTCTTATGATTGAATCTTCATACCATTGCGTCCCCAGTTCAAGCAAGCGAGACTTCCACTGCTTTCCCTCTACTCCCGCTTTCCATCGTCTCCTAGGCACACATTCTCTCTTGTGAAGCCTACCCCAAGCCCCCCGACCCAAGACAAGACGAAACATTTACGCCAATTGATGCCCTCCATGGCTCGCATCTTTCTTTTTTCTTCTATCTCGTTATTATACCTTCTATTTTTCTGCTTTCTGCTTTTTCTTTCTCCCTTCAGCCCAGCTCAATGTCTAGCGTGCTATGCATTTGATGATGACGATGATGCATTATGTCTATTGCTACTACATGGCGATGGCGGTTCTTTGAGCCCTCCAATTTTCTTGTTTAAAGGCCTGTTTACCCTGTATTTTATCTTGCTACTTCTACTCCTGATATTGATGATGTTTTGGTTGCCTGTTTGAATTTTGGTTTTTGGTTTTTGGCTTTGGCTTTTTTGTTTATTCCCTTCTATCTCGACTCTCCTTATAGGATGATGTCTTACACTCCTTGTCTTAGTTTATAATGAATTCAGAGTATTTAATCTCACACATGCCCCTCTGTCCTCGTTCTTCATTCCTCATTCTTTGTAAGTTAAAAAATGGTTTTGCTAATGTATAGCGCATTTCAAAACTGGTTATTCATATCATCTATTTTGTAGTCCATCAGAGATCTGGTTGAAAAATCGAGAGAAAGAGATGCAGGTGCTTGCATATGGGAAAGAGGTATGGAGTACTTGGATTCTAACTCTCAGGCCGGGACAGTGTATTCCATATTTTCACCTCTCGTATGCTAAATTGCACTGCACACTATGTATGAATGGATGGACGGACATCTGGCCTAGCGGTGTCGTTGGCGACGTTGGCGCAATGCCACTATGGATCCCCGTCCATCCACACTCAGCTTGAGTGCCGTTTGATCTCAAGTTGCCGGATCGCCTCCGGGCGATGACTTTTTTATTTTTTTTTATCGGAGCCTTGGAGTCTAGAACCGCGTTTTCTCACAGGCTATACATCGTGATGGTGCCCGCCGTTGTCATACATTCCAACAAGGATTCACGAAAGTGCTCTCTTTGGAAAAGTTTGCCATATATATGCTATAGGCAGTGCATACGCCTTGAACATAATGCTATTTCTATACAAAGAACCCAATCTTCACACAATTCTATCCGAACAACCCCTTCTACGTGGCGCCTATCACTCTGCGCTACCAGACTTCCCACGAACCCGATCAAGAATCCGCCGCAGCTGTGCCTTGGAATCTTTCCCCTCCGTAGACGACACACCCGTCGCCTCTAGAGAAGACGATTCAGGCTTAGGTATAGTTTGGGATGAGACGGACAGACGTTTGGGGGGATGAGGGTGAAGCTCGCGGTTCTGCGAGAAATCTCTATCTTTACTTCCCTCCCCACCCTGCTCTTCCAACTCCTCAGCCTGTCTTTTCTGCAGCATCTGCGAGCGCACGGCATTAACGGCATTCCCGAAGCATAGGGACGTTCTCGGCAGATCAAAAGGAGTAAAATCGTTCCCAGTTTGAAGATCCAACTCATTCTCCTTAGCCAGTTTAACCACTTCGTCGCTGTTTTTCTCAATGACGCGAGTCAGGTACACCTTCGGGCCGGTATCGCGGTCTTTCAGGTTGTGCTTTATGCGGTCTAGTTCCTTCCTGTATGCTGTTTCGTAGATATTGAAATCTGCAGCGCCGGGCGATTCGCTTACAAACTGTACCGGCTCATCGTCCTCCATCTGGTTAGAAGGATCCATCGAATGTTCCGGCGCTTGGAAGATAGACCCCGGCTCGTCACTAATTCCCGTGCCATCGGTTTCCTGATGCGAGGAGCCGGTGTATGTAGACGGCCCAATGAAGAGGTAGGGAAACTCCTCTTCCAGCGGATCACGAGCATGCCCTCTCGTCCCCTCTAAGCTGCGCTTAGTTCTACTCGAGCTTGCTCGCGAAAGAGGGATATGGGGTGATCCCGATTGGGAGTGGGGCAGGGCTTCGTGACCGATATCCGGTTGAGCAGACGAACCCCAGCTGCGGATCGAGCCGGAATCTTTTCGCTCGGGCTCGAACACGCCGCTGGGTCTTTTGCTGCTGTTCGGGCTGTAGTCTGGCCGGGATGAAAAACTGGCTGAATCGCTGGACCCAAAACCTCCGAAATCGTCTCGGAGTCCGGCAAAAGGTCGGCGGTCGAAGCTTTTTCGCACGCCTGCAATTGGGCCATGGCCGTCGTGGGTTTGTGGAGCCGCTCCCACTGTCGGGAAGGGTTCGTCTGGGTCCATTTCCATTGGTGGCTCGACGAAGCAGGCATCGTGATCGCCGCCTAGAATGCTCTTACCGAACGTACTTTCAATGGGGGATTGTGGTTTGGTGGGATCTGTCAGTCGCTTGAATCTTTTGACCGCTTTCACCTGGGCCTTATTAACGGATATCCTATAAAACGAGGAATGTAACATACCACGGTCATAAGATGTCCCATGGTTGTTGTAATGGCTGAGTTCATTTCCTCCTCTGTCGGCGGCTCAATGGGTTGCGACGTGTTCTCTTCAAATGACAGCAAAGGATCCGTCCCATCCTTCGTCACCCAGGGATGTTCCTGTTGAATTTGGTCAGCATTGGCAAGCAGTGTAATTCCGATTGACTCACTCGTAAACCAAACATGTCGATGCGTTTCTCTGGGTCTTTCTCGAGAATCCGTTGCATCAGATCTTTGAAAACTTCATCCGATTCTTCTTCGTAGTCCGGGGGATCTCCCCTGATACTATCATACAGCTCGAAGATGCTCTGCTTCTCAAATGGCAGCTTTCCATATCGTAGACAATATAGCGTTACTCCCATCGACCATATATCCGTCGCCCGTCCGGATACATCACCATGTTTGACCACGCACAGCTCTGGTGGGAGAAATGCTGGTGACCCAGCCGACTTGCCAGTGAACATGTTTGAATCTTTTTCAAACATCTCCGATACACCAAAGTCGACCACTTTCAGCATGTCGTCGCTGGTCACCAGACAGTTGTCCGGTTTTATATCTCGATGGACAATGCCCTGCGAATGCAGATACTCGATTCCCAGGATCAGATCACGGAACCAACATCGACATTGCTCGTCATCATATGGATCTGATCTCTCTTCTAGCCCGACCTTCATGACGACACCCTTCTTGCACATTTCCATCACCATATACAACGAGTCCTCTGTCGGATCGTCTAAGACCTCGATCAATGAAACCAGATTGTTGTGGTGCAGTTTCTTCATGATTGCAATTTCCCCCTTGATCAGATATAAAGGATTCTCTCCGAGCTCCTTATCGTCACCGGAAGGATGTCGATGTAATGGCGAGTTGAACTCCGTTCCTGGCCGAATCGGACCTCGCGGTCTTCGCAACATATGCGACTGCGCACGTTTCCTTAGTCTAGACTTCGAGAATTCTTTGACTGCCTAAATTTACGGATAGTTTATCTCACAGTTAGCATGACCACTTTCTCATCATATCCCGTAGGTTCGTGCTCATACATATTCATTGCCAAACTGATCTGCAGCCAGATGGACAGCCCCAAACGATCCACGTCCGATCTCCTGTTTGATCACATATTGGTTGATGCGATGTTCCGCAGTACCGTCGTCTTGGCTCGTATAATACTCGGAGCGGGCGTCCAGTGTTTCCTAGTCCGCGGTATCAGTTCTCCGAAGCTGTCATAACGGCATTGAGAGACCGACCTTCACCGGACGCCTTGCTCTTGGGTTTCGTCGTCGGTGCCTCCCAGTGCTATCATAGGATGCAGAAGACCTAGTTGCAAATAGGACATCAGCAAGAATTAGTCTTCCGGAGTTGCTTCACGGTGAAACTCACCCAACCCTGCTCGCCTGGGGTCGCACATCGTTCACCCCCTCCAGTGAGATAATAGAGGGCTCCGCCGAGATATCCGATATAGGGGCTTCCATTGCCTGATTTTCATCCATTGAAATACACTTATCATCAAGCACTGGTAGAAGACGTGTGGGGTAATGAGGAAGTTCGAGCGGGGGATTCGATAACGTGTGCGGACGGTCAGCCTTACGAGGCCCTCTTTGCGGGGATTGGACAGAAGCGAATAGAAGAAATGATACTAAGCCCTATGTACGGAAGTAAACTTAGAGAAAAACCCCGGTCGAATCGCAAACCCCGAAGAAAATCCTAGGCAGCTCCTTTTTGGTATGGGCTTTTGTTATCGATAGGGGATTTCACCGCCTGTCAGCATTAGAACTCCCTCGAACATCAACAACAACTTGTTTCAGGTCACGCTATACACAATGGTCGTCTACTCATTCTACATCTTTGATCGGCATGGTAAATACTCTTTATATGATGGATCCATCTTCTTCTACTAACTGCGATTCAGCGGAATGCATCTACAAGCGTCGCTGGCTTCCACGCCCGGCCTCCATCGTGGGGAAGTCCCGGTCTAACACAGTCACCGACGCACCACCGACCGGTCTCGGCCAGACAGTGCGATCGACAGATGATGATTCGAAGCTGGTCTTCGGCACAGTGTTTTCGTTGCGGAATATGGTGCGCAAGCTAGGGGGTGAAGACGACAAGTAAGACTGCCCCTGAAGCAAGCCAGACAGGTGCTGGCTGGCTTTGAGACGGACGGATGAACCCGATGCTAAACCGCAACTAGCTTTGTGTCATATACCACCAGCCAATATAAGCTTCACTACTACGAGACACCGACGAATACCAAGTTCGTCATGCTGACGGACCTCAAAAGTCCTAGCATGCGCATCGCGCTGCAACAGATCTATATCAATCTGTTTGTGGAATATGGTTCGTGTGGTCTAGAGTCTCGTTTGGCAGGTTGGATAGTGCTGACTTATTTCGGTCTGTTTAGTGGTTAAAAATCCTCTTTCTCCGACCGAGCATCCCGGCGGTGTGGGCGTGAACAACGAGCTATTCGAGGAATCATTGGAGCAGTTTGTGGTACGTACATTTTAGTTCTGGCATGCTGCCTTTGTTGTTGACTTGTGTTCTGATCTGGTAGCAGACTCGGGTTTTGTCATGATATCGAACTGCGCATCCCTCATAGAATCCGGGGGCCAGTTCGCGCGAGAAAGTACAAGTGAAGGAAGGGAAAACCGACAGAATCTCACCGCTGGGACCTTCGAGGCTAGCATATACGAATCCGGTATCTCGCAGGCGTGAGAGCGGCATAGCTGGCACACCGCAGCGGACTCGCCCGTTGTCAAGGATACTGTGCTACGGGCCCCTGCATGCAACACCACATTGGCGAGAAATGAGATTACCGGAACACAGCATCGAGGCCAAGCACGACAAGATTATTCATACCGTCTTTTCATGTGATTTCCATTCAATGAGACCGGTTTCCTTCCCACGTGGCATTTCCAGCGCCGCTAGTACGCTGTACGCTAGGGAAATGACGGTGCGGAGTTGGCCCGGGGGCGGCCCGCAAATAGCTCGGCTTTGCATATTGAGTGTCATCAAGTAGGGACGCTGAAAAGAGCTATCTCTTACTGGTATTCGGGGACAGTCGGGACTCGGAAGAATCGATTACTCCTGATATAACGCAATATTCATCTGAATTGCCTCACTATAAGTTTCCGGCCATTAAAATGCCTGTTTATAATAAACCCGGGGTTATAACTAGCTCGTATAGATCAAAGAAATCGCGCAGCCACAACGACGCCATGAAAAATTCCGAATTAGATCCGGGTCTAGAGCGCTAAGCTTACTCTTAATCTAAACATTTATAGCCAAGCAGCACCGCCAAGAGCCAGCTTTCCCAACCGGCCCAACGTGGCTCGTGCGTCTGCTTCTGCATGGAGGCGCTGGCCAGCCGATAGGTGCAGCCTCGAGAATCAAGTTCGAAGATAGATCAGACGACAATAATTGGATCTCGCAATTGCTTTTTCCACCCACCGGACAAAGAAAAAGCAAAGCTCAATGCATATCGCAACGGGAAAAGAAAAAAAGCCAGATACCCACAGACAGCTCCCAGCTCCAGGTCAGATCGTCCACATCCTGCATCCTGCATGACTTGGCCAAAGCACAGACGTCCACACATACAGGTTTAGCACAACGTACATCCACAGCGGGATAACAGCTACAAACACAAAAGACAAGCTCCGCCTCTTTCACCCGAGCTCTGCTGCTCTGTAGCGTAGCGCATACAACATACATGAAGAAATGTAAGTATGCAGTTACTAGTGCATACCCATATGCCACATGTATGCACGCACAAAGAGTAAAAACAGCATAATGCCAACAGCTTATCTCGAGCTTTGACCATTCAGCAACGCGAGATAGGTGTCGCGGTGCAAAGCCGACCAATCCTACAGGTTCGAGGCTGGGTGTGTGTCTTTCCTGCAACCACGGACTGGCGGTCAAGCGTGTACCGGCTTGAATCGGAAGTTGCGTTGCAGCCGGTGTTGGGGTGGCTTTGTGGTTGTTTTTCGCACTGAGCTAAGCTAAACATGTGAATCGATGCGGACCCCGGCCCCGAATGAACAGGGGGTTTATCGGATAGATGTGATCCTCGGGATCTTCGCTTTGCCAAGTATCTGCCATCCACGTATGCCGCGTAAGTTGGTTTTCTTCTGTTTAGGATCGACCGCGTTCAAAGGTTCGTTTACGCGTAGAATAACGATGTGAAATGACTCAGCGTATCCTGCTGTAGGAGGCCTGGCCTCTACTATCATAAATGTGTGTAATGGGAACCCAGAGATTGGATAGCGGATGACATGGCTTGCATTGGCGTAGACAAGGGGCCACAACAGAGGCTTTTGGATTTTGCTATCGTCGCATAACCCTAATGAACTCTGTGAATTGCTGTATCAAAAGCGACTGGGGTTTAAGGTCACCAATGTGGCTATGGGGCAAAATACCGTACTTGAAAGGAAGTTTCAATCTGAGAGAACGGATTCTATGAAGCTAGAAATATGTTCCGCCCGTGGTGAACTTGAACCTTATGATTTGTTGAATCCATCTTGTTCGGCTTGCTTTGTCTTCGATATTGGGACCAACATCTAACCAGTTTTCGAGGGGAGAACCCTAAAAGAGATCAAAGAGCATCATGTCGTATTGAAAGGAAGAGGGGGCTTGGGAAAGGCTTGTTTTATGGAAGCAGATGCCTGTAGGTGCATATAACATTGATATAGAAGGCTTAGTACAGTAGTATATTCTCCGTTGTACGTCGACGATGGTGCATAACTAGTAATTTTGTACTGTGGGAAATTGGCACGGGTTCTTAGGGCTGTGATTGGGTGAAAATGCCTCGTAGTGGTTTAGTGTTGGACACGGAAGCTTGTGTGAGAAAGTGGAAATGTGTTTTTTTGCGTTACGTATGAGATCGATACGGTTATTTTCACTCGATTGCTCCTCTGCAGCAGGACGTCTGACTCGATTCTTCTTCCTGTGTCCCGTGCCGAGGTCAGCACGAAGGGGCTGATTCGGAAAAAGCCAGTAATCCGGGGTAAAATGAGCCATTGAATAACATTATTGAGTATACCGCTAGTTACCACCCCGTACTAGCGCCGAAACAAAGCCCGAGTTCAGTGCGAAGCTCATGCTAGTATGGGATCCAAGACACTGTCAAGAATTGACCCCACACGGACACACCAGGGATCCGAAGAGACGGTGAACATTCCGCATTGCACATTCCAGAGTAATAAGGCTGGACATATTCCCGTGCAGAAGTGATAGGGCTAAGAGAAGCGATATATTCTTTCCAATCGAACAGTTGACTACAACATAGTTCGACTGTACCACCCCGAGACCCATCCCCAATGCCATCATCTGTCCGAATGACGCTAGACAGCGGAAAGCTACTTTAGTCTCTATTGTATTCCCCTATAACGTACTAGGGCATTTTGTACATTGTACATCGCTGCGGGGGGTCTCCATCGCACAGAGACCCACGCGGTTTCCACGCCCCGATGAAGGGGAGTGCATGATTGACCGACTATTATTATTACGTAGCAGCGATCGTGTAGCAATTACGGGCAGGAAATAGGGTCCAGAAAGGGGGGCTTTTGCTTTCGGAATGATCGAGTTGACCAGCTGGACAATGGGAGAAGCGAGTGAGCACGGGTATAAACGGAGGGATCTGACAATTGGTCAGGATTGACAACCAACGAGGACAGTGTCCCTTTGAGAACTGGGTTTCCCTGGATTTGATTTGCATACGGATTTATATTAGGGTGCATCGTAACTTAAGTAAGACCATGGTCTGATCTTCCACGACTCCAGCTATGCCCTCTGTACTCCGTATATTTTGCAAATGATAATCCCCCACCTACCATATAGAGTAATGAAGCACGTCTAAAATATTCCCATTGTATGCTCCGGCTAATAGATCAACAGTAAACCCCCAATTAGATCGGATGAATGGATCTAAATGGATACCTCATACATCGGAAGTCCACAGGGCCTCGGGATAACCACAACCGCCACAAGTGCACCCAGCGCGTCGGCTTGGTGCGGGGCCTGGTCGAATCATGACTGGGCTTCGTTGTGCAGACTGCACAGCCTCAGTCTTTTGATGTGGTGGCGGAACTATCAAAGCTACTTCCCCTCTGTGTTTCTAACGTTGTAATTCTCGTAGCGATAGCAGTGTGCATTTAATAGCGAATAAGTGAACATCTATAGACAGACGTCACCTCACCCAACGTCATTAATACATTAATACCCGTCAAGAGAACATAATATACATGTATCAAGCTCCTCAGCTCGGGAGAGACCCAGTTCCAGTTCCAGTGTTGAAAAACCTGTACTTTCGTTACTCGCCTTTATTATGCCAATTACTTTAATTACTTTGGATTACTTCGCGGTTTCATTACCATTAAATCTCTCACCAAAAGAAAACAGTACTACAGCCTCGGAACGGACCTCGGGAATCCTTTCCTCTATGAAATGGTACGCCACTAGAATGTGTGTGCAACTAAAATATATCGAGAAATATGTTCTAGCCTAGACGTATCTAGATGTCTCTAGATGTCTCGACTGTACCGGTTAGGTCTCACAGCGCCGGAGTCACCGTATGCATGCACTATGTAGCCCTATACCATAACGAAGTATTTGCGAGCATTAATAATCCTCGAGGGTAACCTATACCGTTGCAGTGCCCACATTTTCGCCCTTCTCTCGAGTTATTTAGTCCGTTATTTCAGATTTCAGATTTCCTTTGAATTTAGAATTTTTATGGGTTTGACTATGTAATATATTACCAATACAAAAAAGAACCGTCGTATTTCAAGTTCTCGAGCATCGCCAAATTTATCCCACTTATTTCCCACTTGCTTCCCTGT
Organism: Penicillium paneum; assembly: GCA_023627375.1. Classification (NCBI taxonomy): domain Eukaryota; kingdom Fungi; phylum Ascomycota; class Eurotiomycetes; order Eurotiales; family Aspergillaceae; genus Penicillium; species Penicillium paneum. Next base: position 714,862 of record JAMAFK010000005.1, read on the forward strand.
CTTTTTAATTTTTCTTTTCTCTCTCCTCTTTTATTGCTTGTCTATATACCCTAGGGGCTCCTCGTTGCCAGCGGGCATCATCTTGGTGTGTGGTTCTTCCAATATTTGCCGTGTCTCTTTGTGTCGTCACCTTTGCCCTTGTTGCCTCAGGCCGTCAATCTTCGGCCACCTACTTTTTCTTCTCTCGCCTCGCTCCTCTTACTTCTTTTTTTCCTTACCATTAAGACAACTTCGATTCGCCGCAGCTTCGTGCGCGCTGTGGAAGCTCGTCTTACATCCTGGGGCCGGAGAATTTTTGTGTCCACCCCCCATTATTCCCATCTTCATCTGTCGATCCACCGCACATGACTCCACCTTCCCCTTCACCTGTGCCTTCCGCAGTCTCTTCCGCCGCAGCCTCACAACATTCGCATGACCCTCCGGATGGAGATGCTTCGGTAGCACGCGCCCTCGCGGGCATGAACCTGGCTGCCCACGCAAACGGGGACGCTCTTCCTGCTCCGGCATTATCTCCCGCCGGCAAGCCGACTAAGGCTACTATGGCCGCTCGGCTCACTCGCATGTTCTCAACCACAGCGAAACACACCGCAAATAAAGAGAATAACGAGGTTCCTCTCTCCGACAGTAGCGTGGAAAGTATCCAGCCTATCAACGGCAAGACCTCCAAACCACCCTCTCAACCCGCCTCCGGACCGCCTTCTAGACCTCCCTCAAGAGGAGAAAATTCCCGAACACCATCACGAAATCCCTCGCTCAAGAGCGAGCCCGTGGAAAAGGACAAGAAGAAAATGGACGAGAAAAAGACAAAAGATGGAGCTTTAGTTCACAAGCGATTTGAGGTTGTGTCGGAAGCTCTCGGCAACCATGTACACAACCTCAGAAGTGCTAGACGGCAAGAGAAGCTCACCGATCTATTGCGAGACATGATGGGTGGTAGTCGGAAAAAGGACGACCAGGCCGATGAGCAACAGCTGTCGCTGATGTCGACTTGGATTGATCAGTTCAAGACGGAGCGTGATAAGCTGGCTGCCGATAAGAAGGGTGGCCCGAACGCCACTGCTTCTCTGGTTGACAAGTACGGCAAGTGCCAGGAGATTGTCGGCCGCGGTGCTTTCGGTATCGTGCGTATCTCGCACAAGGTTGACCCCCAAGATTCCAAATGTGAACAGCTGTATGCTGTCAAGGAGTTCCGCCGCCGGCCGCAAGAAACGACCAAGAAGTATCAAAAACGTCTGACTTCTGAATTTTGCATCTCATCCTCCCTTCGTCACCCGAACGTCATTCACACTTTGGACCTCTTGCAAGATGCCAAGGGAGATTACTGTGAGGTCATGGAATATTGCGCTGGTGGCGACCTGTACACCTTGGTCCTTGCTGCCGGCAAGTTAGAAGTCGCCGAAGCCGACTGCCTTTTCAAGCAGTTGATGCGCGGTGTTGAGTATATGCATGAAATGGGTGTCGCACACCGCGACCTCAAGCCCGAAAATTTGCTTTTGACCACTCACGGAGCACTCAAGATCACTGATTTTGGTAACGGTGAGTGCTTCCGTATGGCCTGGGAGAAGGAAGCCCATATGACCGCCGGACTCTGCGGCTCTGCTCCCTATATTGCCCCGGAGGAATACGTCGAGAAAGAATTCGATCCCCGAGCGGTTGATCTCTGGGCGACTGGAGTGATATACATGGCCATGCGCACCGGGCGGCATCTTTGGCGGGTGGCACGCAAAGACGAAGACGAGTTCTACCAGCGGTACCTTGACGGTCGTAAACATGAGGATGGATACGCTCCGATTGAGACGTTGCATCGAGTAAGAACAGCTAATCCCCCTCCTGCGGCCGCGGGGCAAAGACTTATAACTTCTCAGGCTCGTTGTCGCAACGTGATCTACTCCATCCTTGATCCCAATCCTTCTCGCCGCATCAATGCCTCACAGGTTCTCAAATCCGAATGGGTGCGCCAGATCAAGCTGTGTAAGGCCGGCGAGGAAGGATTTTGATCGTTTCAACACGAAAATTGTAGGTGTCGAGGTCACAGGCCCGCACCGTAAGGTTTGATGTGTCTGAAACTATTTTTTTCCATTTGCATCACAGGGCGGTTATCTATTATAGACCCATTCAGGGAGAGGCTTTCTGATTTTTAATCCTTTGAATGCTCCTAAACTAGAAGGAGGCCCCTAACGAAGGTTTCTTTTTTACCTTTCTTTTCGTTTTATCCTGTTTGGCTCCGGCGCATTCACAGTGTATCCCTCCAGCCTCTTCAGCCTGTCCTCTATTACATCGATCCATCTTTTAGCTTGTCTTTTTGTCTGGATCCTCATGTCTTCAACGTCAATGCAACGAAGAATCATGACCCTTTTCTTTTGATCCGGTTTCCTTTACAGTCTTTCGGAGTTTCACCTCCGGTCTTTTTTTCGCGTTAAGGGGTTTTGGCAGGTACCTTCGAGTTTCTACGGCGTTGGCGGGAAATTCCCATTTGAATTTTTCTTTCCTTGTACCACTATGACGAGCCCAGCCTTAGCGGGCGATGGGCATATTCTCACCTGGGTTGTTGGTCCTGGGTTTTGGTGTTTATCAAATTGATTGTAGGCAGAGGCTCTGCTGCAACAGCAACAGGAACAGGAATCGGCGCCCAACTGGGATGTCCTATACTGGAGGTTGTCTGAACCTTTTTGCTTTGGCTTTTCGTCTCATTTTGACATCGATTTCTAGTACATATCATCGATGCTTTTTGTATATATGGCTTAGGCATTTTGAATTCCCGTTATATGTGACTTGCTTCTACGTAGCAAGGTGCACATCAATTATCCCATACCAGGTTCGTTTCAAGGTCCTATTTTTCGCCTCTTACAACTAAACGGCATCTCTACTCAACCTCCAAGTTTCACAATCTACAGCCCCCAAAAGTTATGACATCAACTCGAAGATCGGCGCCTTATCGACCCGATGCAAGCTCCACAAGTGTCACCGAGGCGATCCGCACAGCGCAGTAGATTAGCTCCGGTATCTTTCCAACACATCAGGACCGGTGATATCATTCAACCTGGAGGTATTTTCCGCGATAATAACCCATGCGTCCCCATACGCTGGCGAGAAAAACAAGAAGGCCCAGCGGTCTGATGCAATCGAGTGTGTCATATTATAGACTAGCGCAGTCTTAGTTAATCATACAAGAATAGTTGGCCGCGTTTACCGCCTCTGCCATTGAGCACAACTGATCCAGTTGGCTCGACAGTCAGTTCTTAGTGGCTTGTTTCATAGATATCCTCTTCCCTGCTAAATTTCCAAGGTAGATGGGCAGAGAAAGACTTGAAACTACTTTTTCTATGTACTCCGTCTAACCTTTGATGACTTATTCACACATGCATTTATACCTTATAATTATCCACATACCTTGGCTCTTTACGGAGTACTCCGTATGGAACTCGGTAAGATACAACATATGCAGCTAAAGAGGTGGATTCGGACTCTGCGACTTCCTTCACCCAGACACCCAATCCAAGCAACCAGCCCAAAAAATGGATTTCGAGTAAAAACTCGAGCTGACTGAAAATGCATTTGTTCGAGCTTGGCACTGTCATACAACTGTCCGCCAAGAACTAACACATAACACAGTGTTGTAGGCATCAACATTACGGCGTGGACGAAGTGGATAAGAGGAATACCTCAATATGCACATGCCATGCAGGCGTATTCTCGCGGATGCACGACCCAGCCTTACACTAACTTTGGCACTGGTTAAGGGGTAAGGGGTACTGGAGTTAAAATGGGTTTTATTGTTGTGTACGGAGTATCTCTCTCTTGAATGCTCGCCTACTAGCGTAAGCGGCTATATGCACCCGATCTGGATAGGAATGTCACAACTCGATACTACCTATAACTATCCAATATTTCGATTCATACCTTGGCACGATTTACCTCGTATTACCAGTCGCGAATCTGCAAAAAAACAGAGATCTTCAGGCTGAATTGCAACGCTGGTGTGGATACTCCGTAGACCTCCAATCTCCAGCCCTACCAAACATGACGTGTCCGCATCCGGACAATATGACATAATCATAAGCACTCAGCCACACACAGCCACATCCGTAAGGCAGACCACGTTGGCTCCCTTGGCATTGGATCCAGGACCTTCACGACTTTCCCTACAGCTCAACCTCGGAGATTCTTCTCAGTTTGCTGAACTGCCATCATATACAACACCCATCTATTTTACACCCACTGACAGCCTATAACCCACACCAACTCAAAGCCGATCTTCATCTCCGGATCCTCCGAACCAACACCGCCACCATGTCTTGGGCAGGTACGCCTCATATCCTACAACCCTCGGACTCATGAACCGGTGCCAGTGTGAGCGAATCTAACCGCGTGGATGGATAGGGTTCAAGAAAAATGTCAACCGTGCGACGACACAGGTGATGATGAAGACGGGTGAGTTTTGTTCGAGTTATACCCCGCAATGAATCGAGAGAGGGCGATCCCGGATTGAGATACCCGCTACGCGCTACGATTTACTTGCCGCGCCCACGTGGATGCGAATGGCGTGTTGACTCGGTGGTTGTATAGGACATGTCGAGAGGACGAATGATCGCGATTATGAGATCGAGGAACGGTATGGTTGTCTTTCTTGCTATCTATGGATACTTATGCTGGGACTGGAATGGAACTGACAATGCTCGTTATAGTCGTTACCGGACTATGGAGACTGCTGCCAATCGGTTGCAGAAGGAGGCAAAGGGGTATCTTGATTCACTACGAGGTGGGTGACCTTTTGATTTGCGGATTGTTAGATCTGCTTGTTCAAGGCTGACTCTTCCTAGCCATGACGGCATCTCAAATGCGCATCGCGGAGACTATTGATGCCTTCTATGGTGACGCGGGAACAAAAGATGGTGTGAGCCGGAGCTACAAGCAGGCCGTTGAGGACCTTGATGCCGAGACCATTAAGGCTCTGGATGGGCCATACCGGTAGGAGATCCTTGCTTTACTACTGCTAACGAGTACACATGAGTGGCGCTGACAAAAGCCAAAGTACCACCGTCCTCGACCCTATCTCCCGATTCTGCGCGTACTTCCCCGACGTGAACGAATGCATCAAGAAACGCAATCACAAGCTACTGGATTACGACGCCGTGCGCGCCAAGGTTAAGAAGCTAGCCGAGAAGCCAGACAAGGATGTCACCAAACTGCCGCGGACCGAGCGCGAAGCCGAGGTGGCCAAGCAGGCCTACGAGCAGCTGAACGAGCAGCTCTTCAACGAACTCCCCCAGCTTATCGACCTCCGTGTGCCCTACCTCGACCCCAGCTTCGAAGCCCTCGTCAAAATCCAGCTGCGCTTCTGTGCCGAGGCGTATTCCCGCATGGCGCAGGTGCAGCAGTATCTCGATGCCGAGACTCGTGACCAGTATGCCCAGGGTGAGCTGGATAACCGGGTCGAGGAGGTGTTGCAGGAGATTCGCGATTTGAGCATAGCTGGAACCGTTTGAGTTGTTCTTTTACTCGACTACTCTATTAGCATAATACCGGATGTTTATTTGCTGCGCTGAGATCGGCGCCACAGACCGGCGTCTTTTTTTCTTTTTTTGCTTTTGTCGATAAAACATCGGCAGCTATTTCCTGTTTTCAACCAGGCGTTTTCATGTATATGGTTAATACATCCAAGAGCTAACTTTGAACATTGCTCTTCATCACTTTCTCCAATTCGATGCCTTCGCTGCGCATAACACCAACAATCATGAACGCGGATATAAGCACTCTGCGCATTCACATCAGACCTTCCCCGCAGGTCTGAAAAGCTCATCACGAATAGTCCCCACCACCGGCATCGCCGCGGCCTGATAAGCCTTAAGCTCCTTATCTGTAACAGTCGCGAGCACATAGTCCGAAACAGCACCCGTATCATGTGACGACGGACGACCAATACCAACACCAACGCGCAATATGGAGAGATCTCCCAACGGCCCGGTGTCCGTCTTACTCGCGCGCGACGAGCGGGGATACAGCCCCTTCTTGCGCAGCGTCTCACAGATACTGATGAGCCCGCGATGGCCGCGCAGACTAAACTCCTCAGGCCCGCCGCGAATGATGCGGACCTTGCCCAGAGCAATAGATAGCTCGTCGTGGAGGATGATGAGGGTTGTTGGGTAGGTGGTGTGTGCGGGGAGGTTGTTCGGGGTTGGTGAAGACGAAGACGAGGAGGCACGCGTTGCGGCAACGCTGGCGATTCGTTCAATTCGGCTGGCGCGCTCGCTTGCCCATTGTTCTAATCGCCGTACGAGTTTCGGGCCCGTTATGTTCATTTGTGTTGGGCTTTGCCATGTTTCGTGGTAGAGGCCTGTGTTTGGGAGGGTGACTTCGAGGAGTGGTTTTAGGGCGTCGAGGAGGAGGTGCCCGGCGCTGTGGCGGGTGTTGTAGTAGGGCTTTGGGTTGCCTATTGAGGCTATGAAGAGGAGGCGCCGGGGGAGGATGTCCATATTTCTAGGGAGAGAGGGGGTTTGTGTACGATATACTCCGTACTTTGTACGGTATGTATTCTTTTTTTTCTTACTATTGTCATTGGCTCAGCTGCGGGAGATCGTCTCGTGACTTCCAAGGTTGGCTGATATCGGGGATAAGGGATTGCTTATCTCCATATCTATATGTACATCACTCCTTCGGTCGTCAACTCACAAGCAACATTTTTGTGACTTGATGTTTGTGTTCTACTATTATTTTTGAACAATGGTTAATGTCTTCCAGAGACTCACCATTACTAGAAGTATATCATCAGCTCCCTGTTTGCGGAAACCGGTGGTCTGTTCTAGGCTGTCTGTTTCTTCCCACCATTACTTGTCCACCAGTGCACCAGCATTTCGAGAAGAATTCTTCCGAAATACATCACAACGATGGATGTAGGTGAAGCCCAATCTTGCTCTGATTATAATTGCTCAGTTCCAGATAGATTTAACGAGATCGACCGCTTGAACGAACGATACGTCAAGTTTCGACCAACAGAGCTCCAACGGATTGCCGGTGAAGCGGTACAACAAGGGTATTGCCCTTATATTACTAAGTTTCCCGAGGGAGGCTTTAACAAAGTGTTTCTTCTACGGGCAAAGAATGGCCGTGAGGTGATCGCACGAATTCCGACTCCCATTGCCGGGCCTCCTCGTTATACAACTGCTAGTGAGGTTGCTACCATGAACTTTTTACGACTTGTCCTCAAACTTCCGGTACCGGAGGTCTTGGCATATTCAACATCACCGGACAATCCTATCGGAGCAGAGTATATTCTGATGGAGAGAGTAAAGGGAGAAAGCCTCTCCTCACGGTGGTTATCTCTCACTTCCGACGAGATAAAAGATGTCATGATACAAATCGCAGATATGGAGAGGAATATATTTGAGTTCCAATTTCCTGCGTATGGAAGCTTATATCACAAGAAGGATCTTGACGGGGAAACCCAGATACCAATTGTGGAGGATTTCTGTATCGGCCCTGTGGCTGCTCGGCAGTTTTGGCATGGCAAACGAAGTAAAACGGAAGTTGACCGTGGGCCCTGTACGTCCTCCCCTTCCCTCTTTCCCCTCCATTCTAGCCGGGACTAATTATTATTAGGGCTTTCATCCGAGGACTGTATTACGTCCGCGGCTCGCCGAGAGATGGCTGTCATTCAGCGCTATGCTAAGGCTCAGCCTCGCCAGAGATTCATTTTACCGACCAATCATAATATATTTCCCTCTGAGCATACCTTGTTACTTTCACAATTCCTAGAATTGGCGCCTTATATAATTCCGCCGGACTCTTCTTTTAGCGCCCCGACGCTGAGACACCCCGATCTGAGTCTGAGCAACATTTTATTAGCACCTGGATCAAGCGAAATCATCAGTTTCATCGATTGGCAGGATGCTATGATATTCCCCCGCTTTATGCAGGCGGGTTATCCCGCATTCTGTGAGCACGATTCCTCCCGACCTCAGAGTATGCAGATTCCATCTCTTCCCGATAATTTCGATGAGATGGGAATCGAACAACAGAGACAATGCAAAACCGTCTTTCGCCTAGAAGAGGCCAATCTCTACTACACGGCCGCGACAGGTACACGCAATACTAAACATATGGATGTATTGAGACATCCTCATCTCGGAATGCGACAGTATCTCCTTCGCCAGACAGGGTATCCCTGGGACGCAGACGTAATCAACTTACGTGCTGCCTTAGTAGGTATCACGACTCCATCGGTATGGAGCAAGATTTCCTCGGCCCCGTGCCCAGTTATATTCAGCAGCGAAGAACGAGACGCTGCTATGGCGGAATCGCAGGAATGGAATGAGTCTGAACAGCTGCTGTCCCAGATAAGAGACCACCTCGGTATAGATCTGGAAGGTGGGACTGAGCCAGATAACTTCGAGAGAGCGGTGGAGGGCAATCGACAATTTCGTATGGAAATGCTACGGCAATCAGAAGTGGACGAGCGGGAGATTTGTTGGCGAAACTGGCCTTATAAGGATGATGAAGATGACAGCATGCCTCCTGGGGAGATCTAACTTTTGGTGCGAATATTATGCTCATTCATGGCCTGTAATAAAAGGAACTACTTGTGAAAGATAGGCGCAAATTCGGTTTTGACATAGAACCCAACAGGGCCAAGATATCTAATCTGCAATAATATCAGATCTACTAGGCTATTACCATGTACGACTACTTGCACTCCATAATCGGAACCAAAATCTGACCAGTGATAATCATCAGATTGAGTGACAAGCACCAAAGTATACCGATGTGAACTAGTCATATATCCAGACAAAGGCAATCCCCATGAAACGAGTGGCGAGGATACACCAAGGTACGAAGCGCCAGGTCGGCCTTAGGTCAGTGTTGAAAGGCTGACTGGGGTTGACCGCTACTTCGACCTAACAAGAATAGAAGGGTTGAACAGCGAAAAGGCCCAAAATAACAAGGATAACAATGTGAAAAAGGAAAAACAAAGAACAGCAAAATCATGCATTTGTTAGCATCCCTCCATGCCCCAAGCCATAACCAGGCGCGCCACCACATTTCGGAAAAACCACGACGCCGAAAGATGGAGAAAAGGTATAAAACTACCACCTCATCAATTTACCAAGCAGCCAGTGCCGTGCATTATCATCATGGTGAACATTGCGAATATTGCCGCAAGAGACGTATGGAAAGAAACAATGAGCACCCTGTCGCGGGAAAGGAAGACTAGAATAAACCAACCGAGGGGCCCGAGACCAGTCGAGGATGCCCGTATGAACAGAATGCAAGAAAAACGGAGTAGATCGAACTGAATGCCAGAAATAAGAAAAATCAAAAGTAAAAAGAAACAAAAGAAACAGGCCATCCATTTAACAAAAAGAGAGGACAGACAATATCATATAAAGAAGATCGTCATGGCAGAAGGGCGATTGTGGAGCTATGCGAAGCTTTGAGTTACCGGAGGTCCCGCGGTATCAAGCTTCAGAACTCGACGAATGTCATTCTCGATTTGCCTGGTGTCCACCACACGAGAAGGGGACGGTGAGCTGACCGGCATTTGGAATGCAGCCGCCGCGTGGCTTGGCTGGGGGGAAGCATATCCAGACCGCTGAGGCTGGGAGGTTACCATGTACGGATTACCATACGGCGCCGGGGAACCTTCGTTCGAGGCGCGGTTTGAGACGGGGCCACGATACGGAGGCACCGAAGGAGGCGGGACGAGGTCAACCTCACGGCGCAGAGGTGAGTAAGAATGGGTGGGGTATTGATACGAAGGACGTCCAGTGTTCTGAGGAGTATGCTGCTGTTGCGGCTGGTGATTAGAGAATGAGGAATGAGATAACGTCAACTGAGGGCCAGACGAGGTTCGCATAGGAGTGGCATAGGGAGGCACATTGGAAGGACGGGACCCAAAGGATTTAGCTGGACCGTGAGAGGCATAAGCTGAGGAAGGCGGCTTTTGCGGGGGTGGATTGAGTAACAGGTGCTTCAGCTCCTCGGTCTTGATTCGTCGCTCCTCCTCAGTCATATCAGAGGACTGGGAGGTACTCGAGGGTCGCAGCGCATTCATACGATCTTGGTAAGAAGGAGCGAAAGAAGGACCAATGTGTAAGTTGCGAGTGTGCTCAGAGTTTCCCATTTCAAATGCAAACATGCCATCAGGATTAGGGCGCGAGGCCCTGGGTTCGGTCTGGGGAGACTGAAGGACCTTGTTCACCTCAGGGCTACTCGTGGACTTCTGGTCTCTAGCTTGCACAGCAGCCTTGAAAAGGAAGTCGAGAGGGGAAGGCTTGGGCTCTTCAGTCTTGAATTGGTTGCTGCGGTTGCGAGGTTTGGACGGAGTCACCTCTGGTTCGGGATCCACCTCCGCATCGTCACTATCGGTCTCGATGGGCGGGACCAAGTTGGCATCAGGAGCCGACTTAGAGAAAAAGCTAGGAATGGGTAAAGCAGATGGTGCGGGTGATGCATGGAACGTCGGTCCCGCGTAGGCTGCGCTCGGCTTTGCCTGAGGAGAGGTAATAGCAGGTTGCGTTGGAGTGTATCGGGGACCACTGTTATACCCGTTGCTATGGTATCCAGATGGCGCAGGTGAAGCTTTGCTGTCCCGGGGCTTCTTCCCTGAACGCATTGGCTTCTTCTTCGTAGAGTTGAAGTTGGTTAAAGAATCCACCTGGATGACCCCGGGGCTCATGTTATGCGGCGGGGATGATGGGGGAGTAGAGAGGAGCGCCGGTTTCTGGGCGTGAGGGGTTGTATTCTTCTTCTGAGGACGACGGTTGTTGCGCGATCCCTTAGGAGTCGGGGGATGAGGAGATTGGGTCGACATGTCGACGGTTGGCTTGAAAAATAGGCAGCCTGGAGAGAGAGGTAAAGAGAAAAGGCAACGCTATGACGAAGCAGTAAAAGGCAGAAGATGCGGAGATTGCAGCAAAATGAGTCAGATCACTGCTCAGCAGGTGTCGACAATATTAAATATGGCAACGCCGTGGAAGCAGAGAAAGCGACGTGTATCAAACTGAGGTAGTGAAAGAGTCGCAAGTTGAGTCAAAGCAGATGTCGCTCAAAGGTAAAGATAGACAGTCTATTGAAAGATCTTGTCTACGAAACGGAGAGTGAGACAAAGGTCAAAAATGAAGATCAGCTGGAGACATCTCTAAAGAGGAAAAAAGAAGTGAAGTAAAGAAAGATTGAATCATTGTTGTTGGTTGAAGGGAAAGGCCATCGAACGCAGACAAACGAGGAGGGGACTCCGATCTCGATGACTAATGACGCCACCTGCTTCACGATCTCAAGAACAAACCAAGTCAAACAGAACTGTTGACTGCTGGACAGGGTCTCATTGTCGCGTTGTGCATTGAGTACCCTTGGAGATATCTGTCGTTTGAACTCTCCTAAAAACAGACTTTGTCCGTTCCATCTCGACGCTCTACACTACAATCACCACTCCATCACCGCTCTAACCTGGGCATCGGAGCCTCACTTACGTCAGTCACAGTTCTGACCCCCCACCTCAGTTAGCTTCTGTTGTCTCGCGCCAAGCATTTCAAACCGACCCCATCCAAATCCCGACGAGAACCTCAATATGGCAGACGTGGAGATGAAGGAAGCCGCTACTGGCTCCTCCAAGGGCAAAGCCGTGGCCAAGGCCTCCGATAATGCCGACAAGAAGAAGTTCGAGGTCAAGAAGGTACACAAAAGACCTACTGTTTGCAGGGACTCATGATACTGACTGGCTATTGTTAAGTGGAACGCTGTTGCCCTGTGGGCTTGGGATATCGTTGTTGACAACTGTGCCATTTGCCGAAACCACATCATGGACTTGTGTACGCTGAAACTACCCTCCAACGCTCTTTTATCTTACAAGCTGACCGGCCGATAAAACAGGCATCGAATGCCAGGCCAACCAAGGATCATCAACAACGGAAGAGTGCACTGTTGCCTGGGGTATCTGCAACGTGAGGATCTCCGCATCACCCTATCCGACCATGTGATCATAGGCTAATTACTCCCTTTCCATAGCACGCATTCCACTTCCACTGCATATCCAGATGGCTGAAGACCCGCCAAGTCTGCCCACTAGACAACCGAGACTGGGAGTTCCAGAAGTACGGCCGGTAAAGTGGGACCAGGGGTTTCAAAGACACTACACGATACAAATTCACGATTTCTGGCTGCTGGCCGCATGCGCAATGGCTATAACTTGAACTTTTTTTTTTTCAAAGATGCTTCTGGATCTTTACGACGGCCTAGGGATTGGCGGGCGTTCGAACGATTGATGTCTCGAGCCAGCTCCATAGTTTCCCATTCTCATATTCCGTAGCGACAAGAAAGCGCTGCCAAATTCATCCAATGATTATTACGCTTGACAATTTCTCAATAGCTTATTGCACTTTCACCCCGTCCACAGTTATACCCGGAGTTGCTCTCGCGCTTGTTGAACCCAACCACTTCTCTGGGTTACGATTGTATACCGGCCAGGGCGGGACAACGACGAAAGCTGTGAACAGTGTGCCTGCCAAGCCAGTCCATAACGTAAGGTGAATGTCCTTGTAGATGTATCCGACAAGAAAGCTGGCAGCCTAGAGCAGATAGAATAATCGTCAGCCCTGGTAATACAAGACTCGATATCCGTGCAACATACCCCTGAGATAACCAGCAAGATGGTCGACAGTAGGTCTGCTAGACGTTGGCCGTGGAAGTCCTGTTATCAAGATCTTGTTAGCTTGGATTGTCCAAACGCGCGGAGCGATAGCAATAGGGACGGTGCGATGGAGCATACAATTTCGCCTTCGATGGCATCTTGAATAGGGGCGAGTAATTCATCCATGATTGAAGCAAGTTAATCAGATTCGAGGTCAACACGCCGAATCCCTTGATCGATGCCGGGCGGCTTATCGCAATGGTGTCATTTGCATTCTGCCACATCGGACCGCCTTGCTCTCTACAATGTACGAGTCGTGCGGAGTGCACGACGCTTCGTCAAAGTACGTACACAAAATACGGACCAAAGCTTGTAACATAATTTGATTTCAATGGGGTTGTTCCTTGAGAAATTGACCCGATATTAAACTTTGATCGTTACGTGGTTGATCATGATTTCATTCGATATCATCTGCCATCTATCTCTAGAGCCAAAAACAGACGGTCCACCGGAGCATTGCTGGTGAGGACCTGGTGGGAACCTAGTCTCGAGAAGCTCGGCCTACGATCTTGGACCTGTGTACAAGACCCTGCAAATCCAAACTTAACCCGAACCCAACTTGCCATGTCGGAAGGCTCACATGCACCCTGCAATGCGAGAAGCAAGGAGCGGTGAAAATGAGATCTTGCATGACCCATGTGGTGGCGGTTAGGGAAAGATTATCCTTCCCATATCCAACCAAATACGCATTCCCCTCGGGTCCCAATGCTCCAATGCTGCCACGTGCTTGTATGTCAAGTGCAGCGATTGTGTTGTGACGACACAAGGCGCGGGCTTTTAGTTATAGGTGACAGTTGCGCCATCCTGAGCAGGCTCCAGCAGCTTCCATTGGCATGAGATATCATTGGAAGCGAACTGTGCGATAATGCGGTCAGCAATCTCGGTGAAGTTATCCGTGGCCAGTGCCAGGATGGTAGGTCCTGCACCGGAGAGACAGATTCCTAGCAGACCGGGTTGAGTGGCCGGGGTCATGAATTGGAGAATCTCAGTCAATCCTGGGATCAGCGTCTTGCGATACGGCTGGTGCACCTTATCCTGCATGGCGAGGAAGATCATATCAGGATCCGGCGGGGAACTTCCCAAGGCCGCTGGGAGGAGAGCCGCGCGCTGGAGATTGAAGACCTAGCCGAGGATTAGCCTGGAAACCAGATACTTTATCAATTCTGAATTAACATACCACATCCGCTCTCGAGTAGGTCTCCGGGAGTACATTACGGGCGTTGGCAGTAGGCACCACAAAGTCCGGGATAATGGCAATGGCCTTGATCTCCGGGGCCCAATTGAACTTCCTGTAATGACCAATGGCCATGGGTGGCGCGGGGGGTCTGATGCCAGTATCCACACCACCTGCCGGGGCAGGCAGGACCTCACTGAGGGGGATCTCTTTGCGTGCCACATCCTCGGGCTTAAGCTCATTCAGATAGGTGCCCACGAACCCACCGAAGAGGGAGGCAGCCACATTATCCGGGTGTCGCTCTGTTCTCACGCGTCAGTAATATGTAAGACGTACGAATCATTGGATTTTTTCCCCTCCCCCAAAGACTCAAATGAGGGGCACATAGAACATTCCAACCTACCAATCATCAAACAAAAATCGAGTAATCGTTCCTTGCTCAGACCCAGCTTACCCACCTCATTGCCCAGCATGACACCGGCGACCACCGCAGTACCAGAGGAGCCCAGACCCCGGCCTAACGGGATGGGGTTGGTGATATGCACCTTGGTCTCAACGGGGAAGGCCCGCTGGTCGTGGCATCTGAGGACATACAGGGCTACACGGGTGATCAAATTGACTTCTGGGTCGAGACTGATTTTCTCCACACTCTTGCTTTGGTCGTCATAGGTGATGGCGCAGTTGAAGGGGAGCTGTGATGAGGGTTTGGCCTCGATGGTGACGTGGAGATCCAGATAGAGAGACAATGCCAGGCCGATCACATCGAATCCAGGGCCAATGTTGGCAGAGGAGCAAGGAATCTTGATCACGAAGGAAGTCATGATAAAGGTGACTATACGTTTGTGTGTTACAGGGGTCTAAACACACAAGATGTACAAGATCGTCTGATAGTTTGGTATGTGACTCTGAGAACTCTTGGCGCCACCAAAAAAGTGGCCGACGTCGGAAACGTAAGTGGAGACCTTTTCTGTTTGAATCGACGATTTCTTTTGATTGGATTTGATTGGATTTGTGAGGATGTCAAATCCGATATCAAATCCGATTGCATATATTCTGCTTTGTCGGTGTGTTTCTTGATCCTATACTTTGTATTCTTGCACATCCATGTTCCACGCGAAACATAAGAAAAAGGGGCTATTTTTACCGAGATCAATTGCTCTAGAGTAATGTTATTGTGTCATATACCTGAAAATAGCAGAATGCCAAGGGTGACAAAGAATCAGGCCAATATGTACGGAGTACTCCGTAGGATGGTGGTGTAGGACCGGGGGGAATGCAAGAAGTCGAAGCCGCATAGATGACATTCGGCATAAAATGCCTCAAGGAATTACTCTTTGATTAGAGAACTATGTTGTACGGACTCCGTACAGACAATGATAATAATCTGACAGGTTATGTTATGCTATAGTCCCTCTTATAGACCTGCTGAAACGGGGGGTACCCGCTTGCAAAATTTTCACCTTTGTCTCTCCCTTTTTCTCGGCCATATCACCTCGTAACCTCCCGCCCCCCACTGTTTTTCTTACCTTTTCTCCTATTATTGCAACCCCTGAGGTTCTTTATATTGAATATCCCACATCTTAAACCCTCTTGTTTACCCCCGTGGTGACTCTGTGGGCTTCTGGAACCACCTCGGCATCATCGACTCTCCTCGATCTTCGCCACTTCCACCCTTCCCGCTTTTCCCACTAAATCCCAACATCTTACGATTTGAACTAGAATTTTCAATTGATCTCTGGTCTTGAAGCTTGAGAACTCGAATTCGGTCTTAACGTCATTGAACTTGCGAACCCTTCGCACCTCTCGTCTAACAGCAACCCTGGAGCCACCAAGCTCCTCATCCTCCCACTTCTTCAAGTTGGCGGGACTTCGCTACTCCGAGGCCTCTCTCCTCCACCCTCTTGCAGGCCCCAAGTTCCGGGTCTTCGGCGGGGGCGACACCAGACCCCCCTAACTGGGCTTTAGGATTGTCTTTATTGTGGCCGCTAGACGTCAGTCGGTAACGCTAGACCCTCCTGAAGGGTCTAGCTTATGGATGGAGGCCGTCACCCTTGAATGAACCTCTTACCGGCTTGCGTCTGCTCCGGTCGTTGTGCGCTTCAAAGCGAATATCACCAAACCAAACTATTAAGCAAAAAATCAGCCAATCTGGCGCTCTAACCATTTTCGTCGAATCCTCATATATTGAGAGCCCACCATGTCCGAGTCTCCAAGATCCGAGAAGTACATGTACCTAACCAGGTACAGTACTCCGGTACCCGAACTGGATGATCACCGCCTGCAGATGCAGACGCCTCCACGCATTGAAGCCCCGATGGAGCGTTCTTACAGCCCGCGCGATACCACCCAAGGTCCTGAAATGCCCGATCGTCCAGACTTGCTCAGTGCGCAAGATGCCTTAAAGGACGGTCCAATTCCCCGCGACTTTGAAAATGCCGCGGAAGACGATCGTTCGCTGAATGAATTCAATGGACTCGGTCGGTTCTCGATCGACCATAACGCTACGTACCAGACTCCGCGTCGCATCAGCGCTGTGAACCCGGATATTGCCAACGGTTCCTGCGCCTCATCTGTGTCCGCTCGATCATCCTCTCCTCCCAATTCAGTTGAGGCTTTTGCCGACCCACGTCGCCGTGAGCGCGCCAATACCATGGACAGCCATGCGCCTCCCGACCTAGAAGCTATCCTGCAGCGCACTGTTTCGGGTGGCACCCACAAACGGCGCCCAACTTTCAGCAATGCCAGTGTCGTTCGCCCTCAACTGGGAGATGTGCCATTCGACACCGCAGAGGAGGCCTGCTTTGACACGCCAGGGCGTATTCCCGTCATTGATTACGAGGAACTCGAGGAGTTTGTGGCTCTGAATCCGAGCAGTAAAATCGCTGATGGCGATCACCGCAAGCACAGCATGAGCTCGCAGAGCAAGAGGCCCCGCATATTTTACGATCTCCGTCCTAATGCTGAAAGCCCTGAGAGGGGTGAAATTAAAAAGACTAGCTCAAGTGATACACTGAGTGAACATGAGAAGGACGCTGAGGTTACAGACGAGAAAGAGCGGGTTAGACCACCCCACAATACAAATCAGCGCTCCCGCTTTGGATTCTTTTCGTCCGAGTCTCAAAGCACAGTGCATGCGGCTGATTTGGGAGATCTGGTGCTCCCTGGCGAAACCTTCCGCGATCTTTTTGAGCTTGGGCCCGAGGGAGGTGTGTGGTGGTTGGATGTGGTCAACCCCACCGATGAAGAGTTGGGAGCTATCTCCCGGGCTTTCTCCATTCACCCCCTGACAACAGAGGATATCCAAACCCAGGAAGCCCGCGAGAAGGTTGAACTGTTCAAACAGTATTATTTTGTCTGTTTCCGGACCTTCTTCCAAATGGACAAAACCAGCGAGGAATTCCTCGAGCCTGTTAATTTCTACATGGTTGTCTTCCGAGACGGTGTCCTCACTTTCTCCTTTGAGGAGAATCCTCACGCATCCAATGTCCGGAAACGTATTGGAAAGCTGCGAGACTATGTGTCTCTCAGTAGCGACTGGATTTGTTACGCGATGATCGACGACATCGTGGATAGCTTCGGCCCCGTGATTCGGGATGTGGAATTGGAGTCTGAGGCGATCGAAGACCATGTATTTATTGCCCGCGTTGAGGATTTCGAATCGTTCCTCCCTCGCATCGGAGGCCTGCGCAAGAAGGTCATGAGCTTGATGCGCCTCCTAGGCGGCAAGGCTGATGTCATTCGTGGATTCTCCAAGCGCTGTAACGAACAGTACTCGGTTACTCCCCGTGGTGATATTGGTCTTTACTTGGGCGATATCCAGGATCACGTTGTGACCATGATGTCGAACTTGGCGCATTTCGAAAAGATGCTCAGTCGATCGCATACCAATTACTTGGCTCAGCTGAATGTCACCAATTTGGTGTTGGGAAACCACGTCAACAAGGTTCTCAGCAAAGTCACCTTGATTGCTACGATTCTGGTCCCCATGAACCTGATCTGTGGTCTGTTCGGTATGAACGTAGAAGTTCCCGGCGCTCACACAGAAGGATTGGCGTGGTGGTTCGGCATTCTTGGAGTGATCGCAGGTATTGTTGTTGTGAGTATTGGCCTGGCCCGCTGGCAGAAGCTGGTTTGATTTTTTTTTTTTTTGTTTATTGCTCATTATGTTGACTTGCCTACTTTTACTTGACTTGTTCCTGTTACTTTGCATTTTGCATGTTGATTGAGTGCGATCGTCTGGTCCATGTTATTGGTTTCAGACTACGATACCTACTTGATACATAGAATAGAAGTTTCTCATTCTTCTAAACAATTTATTGAAAGTTGTGTGGATTGCAATCAAGCCAAAGAGTATTATCTAGAATCATTCAGCCCCATAGAAGCTTAGTCTTAGTATTTCACCGTGGTTTCCGAGACCTCACAGCTGACCCATCATATATCAAAGTCTCATTTGGAAGAAATACGCGTCCTATCGACTCGTACGTGTCCTAAAGAAGGCATTAAGGAAGCAAGGCAGCAAGGCAACCAAATTGATAAGACTGGCATTTTCCGCGATAGCCAGTCTCATCCAAACAACTTTCACGTCGACTGCATGCAGCCGCTGATTTTGCCTCCACGAAGAGGGTTGCAGCTGGTGTATACCACCGCTTGCCTGTGATATCTTTATTCGCCAACTCCAATTCTGGCCATTGGCAGTGCAGCGACACCCTCCCCTCCGTCTTTCCATGCGACGCCAATACAACGCGCTGCAGTGCTATCTTACTGCAACGATTAGCGCGGTCTTCCTTCTTTTCGCTCTCACGGTCGCCTATGCCGATGCCTCCAATGGCCCGGGTACAGCGAACACCTTGAACCTCCAAGGGGCGGTTACCAGCGACGGGGCGGGACTCCCACTTGCGCTGGAGTCGTTCAATGGGCTGGAACTTCGCGTCAGTGCCGACGAAGATGGGGAGTCAGATGGGCTGGAGCTCGTGCGCAGATACCCTAATGTCGCGAAAGCATTGGGCAACAATAAGTTCGAGGCGCCGGGCGCGCTCGAGATCGGCGCTGTCCAATGGTTCTATCTGCCCTCAGCCGTGGTGAACGGTAAACACGACCCGAAAGGCGTGGGTCTTCCTGCCTACGTGAATTCTACAATTGAAGATGGCGATGACGATGGCTCGACCTATGAGCTACGGAAACGAGACGGGGACTTGTCGAAGCGAGCGACGACTACGGTCTACTTGTCGCTCACGACCTGCCAAAAACCATCTACCAACAAGACCGACCCACAAGGCGATTTCCCGCAGTTGCAAATGTATGTGTCGACTTCGCAGAAACTGCAACAGCCAGGACCGGGCAAAGACGACTCGCTGCAGGATATGCACACTGCTGTTGGCGGGTATATTGGAATCACCTTAGATACGGACAGCGACGTCTTCGTCGGCATCGCAGCGCCTAATTCAACCGAGTACACGGGATATTACACGTACCAGATCGCAGCATCTATCGATGCCTTTTTTCACAATATCGTGGACGATGATCCAAATCTGTTCTTCATCGACGCGGACACGTCAGCCGCGCTACTGGTGACGAACAACCTGACTCAGTCTGCGAAAAATTCGACAAATTACCAGCAATGGATGGACATCGTCCCTCCGTATACTATGTTTGCCCACAACATCAACGATACGGCACTGCAGGGCTTGGAGAAATCATTCTGCGCTCTTGATGCGCTTTCGCAGGTGGGCCGAATAAGTAGTTCAACCGAGGTTGGCATGACCAATCGCGGACTTGGGAATAAGCCCAAAGAGCAATTCTATATTACTGGACTAAACCGAAGTTCATCGTATAGCGGTCTTTTGGCAATGGTGGGCAATTCGACCACCTCCGGGAATGGCATCATTGGCGGCGGCGGCAAGGTATGGCGACCGATGAATTTCACGACCAAAGCAGGTGAGCAACCCCAAACAATCCCGACAGTAACTTCGTCTAACCATCTTCCAGAGGAGAACTGCGCCGTGCTCTTCAACTTAACCTTCTGCTCAGAAGTCGCATACGCAGTCCCCTCAAACCCCAAACTAAGCGTCGACAAGCTCCGCACACTTTACGACGACTATGCCGCCGCATATTACCAGAACTTCACCTATTCCCTCCAACAAATTCAATGCAAAACAAACGAAGAATCAATGTTTTCCCTCGCCGTCGACTGCGACGATTGCGCAAAAGCCTACAAACAATGGCTCTGCGGCGTCACGATCCCTCGCTGCGCAGACTACAGTAGCAACGCCACGTACCTGGCCGTCCGTAACGCAGGCCAGGCCTTCATCAATGGCTCTTCCCTGCCGGATGACAGTCCGTACCGCCAATCCGTGGCGTCGAATACATCCCGCAATCCTATCATCGATGAGCAGATCATGCCGGGTCCCTATAAAGAGATTCTGCCCTGTCAGGATATCTGCCATACCCTTGTTAAGAATTGTCCATCTGCCCTTGGCTTCGGATGTCCCCAGGGCGCGTGGATGAATTCTTCCTATGGCTATCGGAATTCAGAGGGTATTATCACCTGCTCTTATCTCGGGGCTGTGTATTATTTGAGTCTTGGGGAAAAGCTGGGGGCTAGTGGCTGGGTGACTAGTCTGGTGGTTATGGGGCTTATGTATTTGCTGTAGATAGGTATGATCACTGTGTACTTGCGCTGTTTGAGCTCACGTTATTTCTTTTCATGTTCTTGTTTCCTCTAGATAGCAAGAGCTCGATCTAGTTCTCCTGTACACCTAGATATTACACTTGGACTTGCATATCATAGAGCATATAGTACATACATGTAATAAACAAATCACCACTCCAGGTCCTTCCTCTTCCCCAATTTCTCTTCTGTCTTCTCACTCTTCTTCTCTTCTTTCAATACTCCTTCCCCTTCTTCAACAGCCCGATCCCCCCATCTCTCCCTCCAAATCCCAATCTCTTGCTTCCACAAATCCCTTACGCAGGGATCACACGAACTCCCACAGCAATCACCTAGTCCTGGTGGAGGCGGTGGGTCATTGTATGCCCGCTCTCCTGCGCGGAGGAGTTGTTTTGTGCGAGTTCTTGTTAGACGAGTCTTGTAGAGCGTTTTGTAGAGAGGTGTTTCTTCAGGAGTGTAATATGGCTCTGGGGTGGGTTGTGTAGTTGAGTCTGAGTCTGAGATTGGGGCTTCGATTGACATCTTAGTTGGACTCTTGATCGTCTCCTTCTCTTTCTTTTTGTCGTTGCTTGGGGATATTGCAGTGTTTGGCTCTGGAGACTTGGCCGAGAAAGAGAATGGAGCGAGGAGACTGGAAAGTAGGTTTGCCGGGGAGTATATTGAAGATTTGGATGTGTCTTTCTCTTTCTCGTTTTCTTCTTCTGCTGTTGTTGTCTCTGTTGGTATAATGATATCTTTGGCTTTGGGGATATTTCCAGATGTTGATGCCGATAAAGCGGTCTGAGTCTCTGATGTCTCGATACTCATTTTGATATACAGATATTGAACTCAATACAAGCAAATTGAATCATATGAAGACCAATTTAGTCTCAATTCAAGATCTATTATCGCGTTAGTAACGAAAGAATTGATAGTTATAACTAGTCAACTAAAGCAAACCCACAAGTTCTAGGCCAAATTTAACCCTCTAAATGTCCAATTGCGCAAAGATGTATAATCTTCATAGGCCCGTCGTTGCAATAAAGAATGGAATGAGAAGAGCATGGAGGCCGAAGAAGTAGCGGGACCGGCTAAGGACTGTTTTCGTGCGGTTCCTGTTCGTTCCGATGTCCACCGACTCCTATGTTTAGGACTTGGTCTATATTGCTTGAACTGCTATTCATATACTAAGGCATACTTGGCAATTTTGGCTAAGAAAAAGTAACAGTACGTCCAGTACCGGTATCTGTGATTGTTTCCGGGGGAAAAAGACATCCAAAAGAAATGAAACGCCGTTCAAGTCTGTCAACTCCGTGGTATCATGCAGCTAAAAAATAATAATAATAAAGGTCAAGCCAAATTGCCATCATTTTCGTTTCGGTGTAGACGTCCAAACATTCCCCAGTGCAGACTTCCGCTCAGACCTCGGCGTCCCCCCAACCTGCTGTAACAGCTTTGCCGCTGCGGGCGTGAGCATCTTACCCTGAGAATACCCTCCACCGGAAACAGAGCCCCTACTAGAGCTAGCCCCAGGCGTAGACATAGACCCAAAGTCCAATCGGGGACTACTGCCAAAACGCGGCGTCAACGAGACAGGCGTCTTCGTAACACGGGCGGCCTTTTCAGCACGCTTGTTCCGCGCCACACGATCGACCATGCGGTGATGCAGGGCTTCGCGCTTGCGAGTTTCGCCAAGTTTGAAGGGATTTGGCTTTTCAGAGGTCGGTCCGAGGAGGCGCCAATCGGCCTCCATGTCGTCGGTTTTGGAGTATGTTATTTCAGGTTCGGGCTCGTCTTCGTCGACAAAGGCGTATCCGTTAACCCTCGGGGTTTCGCTTCCTGCGAAGGCGGATGCGGCTTCGGACTCGCTGAGACGCGGCCGGCCGGCGATGGCGTCTTGGATGGCGGATAGAGAGGGTGAAGGGGGCACGGCGTTGGCGGCGTCCGCTGCTGCTGCGGCATGTGGGTCTAGGAGTCTGGTATTTTGGTAAAGAGTTCGCTTGGGGCCTGCTCGGGATGTAATTTCTGCTTTCTGCGCAAGTGTCTCGTGGGTATCCTCCACCGAGGAGGGGAGGAACATGAGTGTGTTGTCTGGGCGGCTTTTCCATGTGTCTGGGTTTGCGGGGCGGGAATCTAGGTCTGTTTTGATGGCGGGCTCATCTCGTTTAATAAGACCCTTTGGGTTTCCTCCTTGAGCCGTGATGCGCTTGATTTCTTGTTGCTGGTATGCGATTTGTCGGGCCGAGGGAATTTTGTTCCCGCTCCAAAGCCAGGGATATTTCTCCCGTCGCTTTTCATTCTGTTTGTCTAGGACTTTGTTGAAGGATTCGTTGTCTTCGCTGGTATACTTTGCCTGGAAAGTGAGCAGTCCCATATTCGATACATCGGGAATATGCCGGTCTTCTGTTTCGGTTGCCGCCGTGGAAGTCGATACGACGGACATGGGGGTATCACCTCCCCAGCCATGCGGAGTGTCACCCGGGCGTCCGGCCGGGAAATGCTGTGGTGTGGCCGGCTCCGATGCATAGTCTGATTTTCGTCTTGCATTCGACCCCGGGGTGGGCGTGCGCATGACGCTGGCCAACTTTTTCTTGGAGCTTGCAATCCATGCTTTGTCCTTCGATTCAAGGGCTTCCAAGTACTCTTGTTTGATCTGTGTCTCGAGCAAGCCCGGAAAGAAGTCGCGAGCGATAATGTGGGACAAAGTGTTCGTGTAGACGTCTTCGTCGAGGACAGTCGCAGGGCGTTTGATTCGCTTCGGAGGTGGCGGTGGAGGCATAAGCTGGCCAGCAGATTGCCTGACCAGCTCCTGCGAAGGAGGAGATGCCATGTTTGTAGAGCACAGGCTTAGGGAGGGAATAATGAAACCTGGAAGAGAGGTGGATGATTTAGGTGGCGATAAGATAGCAGGTCATCTGATTTTGATCTAACTGCTTTAGGCAAGCATACTTCAGATGCCACTGACATTTTGTATTGACAGATCATATCATGAGCTAACTAGGTATATATAAAGGACTTAGATAGACCTCCAGCCAGGCATCGGCTGTGAGATGGCACCCAAAACTAAAGACCCATCCAGATTGTAAAGCCCAGGCTTGCATTATGTATCCTATCCTACAGATTGAAGTAGTGGGATGCTTTTTTACTCTGAGCTCTTTATTGGAGAGTGACTCTAGAGGTGTAAGCCCTGCCTCCTATCATGAAATCTCTCAGATATTGGCATTGACACTATTCAATGAGAAGCAGCGTCAGGGACCGATACTTACCGTTCGTTAGCCTGATCTGTGTATCACGTGATCGTCGCTTAGAATGCCCCTCCCCTTCTTACAATGAGGGAGGCGTGATCGGTTTTCTCCAGTCTGGAAAGACCTCACATTCCCTTGCTCCGTTCCTTCCTCCTCCCTGACTTCTCACTAGTCTCATCTTACATTATTATGCCCACGAAGAGTTGGTCCTTGCTCCCTGATATATGAATTGCTTTGATATCTGTTGTGAATTAATATCCAAGGTAATCATGTGGCAGACTGCATTTCTCGTTGGATAAGGGTGTTGTGATGGTCCATTGATAACCGGGGATCTTTTGCCTTTCCAATTCATACACATTAATGTCTGCATGTTCGTCGAGACCTGGAAACTCCTCAATAACAAAGCCAAGTTGGTCTAATGTCAGGGCGTCTGATGGACGTAACCTCTGAACTTCAGGGCTCCCAGGCGGTCCAGGTTTGAATCCTGGGCTTGGTGACTTTTTTTCCTTGATGTCCTTACGGAATAGGTATCGTATAATCGAATGGTTATCTAAGTAGCTGTTTAGTCCCATATTTATCTAGAAATATATTTAAAAATAACCATTTTTGAGATGATTTCGTATCATACACATGTACATACTCTCTATTTCAGTCTTGAGAGGGTTGGGCACGGAAGCGATCCATGGGACTTTATATTACGTGATATTATATAGTACCTTAAATACTATTGGCTAGAAATGAGCCGCATCCCAAAATAGTAGCGGCCCCACAACCTTATATGTACATAGGACCGGGGAAGTAACTTCACGCTTTCTAACTCTTTTTCCAAGTGCTTTTTATCTGTAAATCACTCTACTTGTGCATATCGGTCCCCGGAAAATATTGCAAACAAGTCGACTCGTCGAACGAGCTTCACACAGACGCGGACACCCCATCCCACACGGAATCCTCACCCTCTAACATCCCATTCCACGGCGCTCCCAAAGCATCCTCTAAACTTACAATGTGGAACCCGAAGCGGCCCTCTTGCCACTTCACTTGCCGCTCTTCTCTTTCTGCTTCAGGGATGTGACAGGTGCATTTTTAGGTAGGGGTGTGCGGTGTGATTTCTGTACACGATTGACTTGGAAAGACATGAAATGTGGCCTGAAATCGGATGTAAATCTTTGTTGTTACAATAATTATACACCAGCTTTTCTTTCAGACTATATACAAAGCCTCAGCTAGCAACTGTCTTCCCTTTCGATATCTCTCTCCACGTCTGAGTATGTACACTATACGTATGATGTGTCCATAAATATTTATACATATAGAAATTTCTAGATACCCATGGAGACTTCTACCATTTATGTATAGGTTCCAAGGTCTATATTCGTGTTAAGCCTCTTTCGGACTACACGCTCATCATCTTTACTCATAGCGTGGGTTATCAACTCCTCGCAACCCGAGAAGCCTTTTCTACCCTTTCATATCTCTCTAACCTGAAAATATCTTCATTGATTAGTTAGTCTACTCTCATTACCTACGCAGGTATATCATACACGATGTTGACTTTCAAGAAAACAACGGAGAAAGCTCTCCAGACCGTTTCTATTACACCTTATTCCTCAGTCCAAGGTAAAAACCAGTATCTTGAACCCACCCCAAAAGTTGATTTACTAGGCGTCCTTCCTATTGAGCTAGTGCTACTAGTAGCATTCTTTCTTCACCGTGAGGATAAATGCAGCCTCTTGCTTTGCAATCATCGACTCCTCGAGATAGTAAGAAGTCAGACAAAGCACCAACTGAAAATAGAGGTCCTGTTGCCTTTCTTACGTCGGCTCGAACGTGATAATCCAAGATACTTAGCATGCGACGACTGCTTAGTTCTTCATCATTTCGACGGTATACCAGAGCCTTTGCGGATACCAAGCCCGAGAGTTTACAGGCAATCAACCTACTACCCACCTCTCCTTGGCTGTACGCAAAAGTCTAGATTCTGGCCAGTTGCACATAATTATTTGCGAATGCCCGTACACGATGGACGCAGTACCCATTGTGGTTATAGGCTCCACTGGTCTCATCTCCACCTAGCCATGCGACGATTCTTCCACGGTCCCCAATACGGGATCAGCACCGACGCGCTGGCCTTCACCGGCGTATCGCGTGCATTTATTGGAGCAAACGACTCCGGATTGGTTCTATCTTCGGTGGAGGCACGGATATGTCCCAAGCCGGCGGGTCTGGGTCTGTATATGCGATTCCAGGACATGTTTGTCGCGAAAATGACATGGCCCGGTTCCCACCATGAAGCCTTCAAATTCTGCAAGCACCGATCAACGTCGCTTTGGCTGGAGGATATGTATGGGAATGACACATATCAATCACAGTTCCATTCGAACTGTGAGGAGTGCAATACCGACTATGAGATTGGGTGGCTTTGGAATGAAGAATTTCGGAATATCACTATAGTGGTGACGAGATGGATCAGCCTTGGGCCTGGTCTTAGCCCGGATGATCCCCAATGGAGAATGAATGCGTACTGTGAGACGTGGAGTGGGCTTCATCCGAACCTGGAGTCGGAGGAAAGGGGTCCCAGTCCTCAGTGCATTTTTGAAGCATTGACTGGTACCTCTGTTGATGCTCTGATTTCGCACAATCTCTCCTATTTCGAGAAAGACAGGTATCGGACCGAGATGGTACAACTTACTGACGTGCCTTCCTGGGGTCTATGGAAGGGGGCGCCTTGGTAAATGTTTGGTTGATACGTGAGATTGGTTCTGGCGATGAGAGAAATAGGACATGTAATAGTTGCTCAAATATGCTGTATGCTAATGACTCTAACCTATTTCTACAGCAAAAACCTTCTGCTTGACATTCAGTATCTCTTTCAGAAGAGCAAATAAGTCTCCTTGTGGCTTTTCTGCGGCAATCATCGTGATATGCCCCATCCAGTCTTCGTGGCGAGAGTCGATGTACTAGCCTCGCTCAGAGGTACATATCGTCTACCAAGTATTTGATTCAAGGCAGTCACTGATCCTGCAGAAAGTTCTTTACTAGTCCATTCTACTTCACATGCTCTTTTCCTCTACAATATACTTGCAAAGTCATGCCAACGAATGGTATTGAAGCATCTCAGCTCCTCTATAAAATCAAAGTCTATAAGAAAAACCAGAGGCTAGCGAACGAAGCAAATAAATTCCGAAATATCCTCCAAGAAAATCCTTTTCCTTTCCCTCTTTTTCTCTTTTTTCCCAAATCGCCCTTCCAAGACACCAGGCCAGTAAAAATCGCTATCGCTGAGAAATGCATGGAGAGACCATAGCTGAAACACACAGAACAGAACGCAAAAAGATATAACCCACAGGTAAAGACAAGACAAGTCAGACATAAAACAGAGACACAAGGAAAACACAGATCGTGAACTCGTTGAGAGATGGTTGATGGAGGGCTATCGGATGACGAAGTGAGAGATGTGAGATAGATAGTTATTGCAAGGGTGAGGAAAAGGAAATATCAACATAAAAAATATGGGGTTGAGGATAACGATAGTGACATGTACTCAATGATCAGTGAGAGGTGATCAGTGAGAGGTTGTGGGGAAGAGAGAGTAAGATGGGGAGCGGGTCTTCCTCCGGTTCGGGTTTCTGGAAGGAACAGGAGGCAAAGGAGCCTCGATTTTAATCGCCTGGGACTCGCCCTCCGAAATGGACTTGGCGCGGTCATGAAGCGGCATGGTGAGATCCGCACCCTCGAGACTAGTGCTGCTGCCACTCTGGAGGATGTGTGTCTCGGCGAGACTCCTGGTCTGACGGTGGTGGGAGGATGATGTAGGGCGGCTGAGTGTCTCGCCGGCGGTCATGCGGTCTGTTGGCATGAGCTCGCGGCTGCTGGACAGGCTGTAGACGAGCTCGGGGACGCTGTTCGTCGTCGAGATGGAGGAGCGGTGCTTGCGCACGATGGAGGCTGCGCGCGAGAGCATCAGGCTCTCCTGCGAATTGCACTTGCTTATAGGGGAGAAGCTGCTGCGTGGGGAGATGGCGCCCATCATGCCTTGCGAGAAGGGGAAGTGGCGGTCCGATTCTCCATCAGTCGTCATGTACTCTTCGTACAATGGTTCGTGGGAGATTGGTTTGCCCATTGATGGGAGGATCGAGGAATTGACGGGATGGAAGTAGTCTGCGCTCCGTGCGATGAACTCCTGCTCATAGTCTGCGGTTGAGGGGGCCTGGGAGGGGATTGACTGGGCTGGGCTGGGGTCCAGGTCTGGGGTTGGTAGGGCGGAGGTGCTCAGTGGGCTCGGCTGGAGCTGTCGGGTTCTCGGGGCGAGCCAGGGGCCCTCGCTGCAGGCTATGCCGACTTGAGGGCGTCCTTCGTCCATGGATGTACGAGTCCAATCGAAGTTGGAAGTGGACTCGGCCGCGTGCTCATAGCAGTAGTCGATGTCTGCGTCCCATGAGTCATACAATTCATCCTCGTATGAGATTGGCTGCAAGCTGGTGACCGGCTCGGGTGGTGTGACCTCCACCTTGGCGCGAGGGGTGTGCATGTTCTGAACATATTGGGGGAGAGTCGGCGAGCCCAACGCCTCAGAGAACTTCCTAGAAAGCTCCTCGGCCACATAGATCGACACTGGAGCTTTGCGCGCGCTGGATGGTGACTGAGTCTGGGCTGGAGGTGGGCTGGCTTGAGAAGCTGAGCGAGAAGGGGGACATCCCATGCTGGACTCGGGGCTGTCCCACATCCGGGTTCCTTCCTCTTCTTCCGGGACATCTTCCAAATCATAGTGACTGCTCATGGACGAGGTCCTGGCACGGTCATCGGGTTCGGGACTGAAAAACCGGGTTGGCTGCACTGATTGGAGATCTGGGTACGTCATCGCAGTGGACAAGCCCAGGATCTCGTCAATGGCACGGGGTGCTGGCTCACCAGTGTCATGTGAGGGAGGCTCTGGCACAGCACTAGGTGGGGGAGTGGTGGGGCTGGTTCGGGGATATCTGGAGACTGGCCGCGAGAAGTTCTCGTTGACGCGGGATTCTCTGCGTGAGTGGTTTGTATTGTACTGTCGTGTTTTTGGAGAGATCGGTGGGCTGATGCTGGGCACGTCCACCGTGGTGGCAGTGCCAAACGAGCGCAGGTCATCACTGGAGAAATTACGGAAATGAATGTCCTCAGCGCGGATACCTTTAAGATCGGGCTGGGGTCGTTGAGATGCTCGGATGGCCGAGAACTCGGTGACCAGATCATTCTCGCGGGTCTGGTCCAAAGACTGGAACTGCGAGGGGTTGGTATGAGTCAAGTGATGGAAATCAAAAGGATCAGAGATAATGCTTTTCAAGCGTTCGCCTATGTCGATTATCGAGGGTCAATTGGGTCCACAATTTCCGCTATCAGCTGCTGGCGCACTTACTGTGGTCGGTATTACGGGAACGACGGCCAAAAAGCTCTCTCTCTGGCCGGACCTTCTCACGATCGGCCTCATCTTCCTCGTCCAGCGTGGCGACGACGTTGATCTTACTCCCCTGCCGGCGCAGGATGCGGCTTCCCCGCGCCAAAAGAGACCGGGACGGCTTGTCCTTTTCGGAGCGGAGTCCCAATGACGACCCGGCCCGGTCATCAGAGACAATTGAACTATCCGTGGAGGTCATCGAAGAGCCCGGTGACCGGCGTGAAGAAGTTGAGGTGGTAGTATTGCTTCTTGAACGGCCGCTAAAAACGGACAAACGCCTGGGGCTGTTGGCGTGGGCAGTGGACCTGGAGCGGATATGTGCGGCATATTCAGGTTGCTCGTTGGAAGAGTTCGTAGACGGACGGTCACTGCCGTCGTCGTTGTCCCAGGCTTTGCTCATTGGAGGGGGTGCGTAGGTCGACATGGTGGGATGTGAAGGAGAGAAACTACACCATGATAAGATGAAATCTGGAGATCTCCGCCGCCTACAATATAAAGGAGCGAAAGTGGAAAGGGAGGGTTCTCGAGTGGAACAGAACGAGGTCCTGCCGATGATAATAAATTAATAGAATACTTGATGACGGGGGCAATACACGACACGGAGCGGTGGTGGAGCCTCGTTCAGGGGCGTATTTATTGTATTTTTTCTTTCTTATTTCTTTTTTCCATTATTAGTATATGATGCTATAGTCCTCGTCTCCTATATTTTGTGTGATTTCGATCAGTTTGGTTCGTTCTTTGTTGAGATTGGAGCGGTCACACCATGCACCCAGCCGGCTTTCATCATGGATCATATTCCACGCCAGCAATCCAAAAAATGAGGAAACAAAAGAAAGCAAATCCAATATACACGGGATAGTGAGGTGCCTCGAACACCCCCATGTACAGACGGGAATTCCCAGCGTCGCGGAGCCGATACCCAACTGCCTTAGTGGCATATGCGTCGAGCCAGGGGGTTGGTCCTGAACGTGCTGGAGACCCGCGTGTGGGGGAGCCAGAAAAGACGCTATTCCCAATCTGGTAAAGTATCAGCGTTCCGATACGCCCCGTCTGGCGATTTAATATGTTTAATCTGTATTTTTGGTATTTTTGCGTTACCTCAGGTTCCAAGGTCCCAAGGTTCCATTCCCAGGAAGGTTTACCGTTAGCTTTGGACCCATGGACACGGGAAAGAGGGGGACGCACGATATTCGCGATCGGGCTTATAGATTGTTAGTACGACTGTAGTACTCCGGACGCCATGTACAGATGATCCTAGATATGTACTTCGTATAGGCCAGGCTGCCATTGGACTAGATATTCAATTGAATATCCAATGGCAACATTGAAACAGCTCTATACTCAATTCCTTATTTACCATGCAACATTCGAGTGGGGAGACAAGCCCTTATCACGATTGGGCGCACACTGGAATCTTGGCCGTCTGTTTCTCTTGTATACATCCATGGTGGTTCGATCCTTCAGTATCATTCCCTGTTCTTCCTACAATATACATAACTACATAACAGGTATAATCACTGCCTTGCATGAGGTCTGAGACCATCCAGGAACGCCTCTTTCCTTCCCCGCGTCGTATAGCGGAGCCTCGGTTCAACGGTTTTTATCACAGAAGGATCCAGCCCTAACGTGATTATAGTGCTCACTGAAAACATAGGGCTCGGGAAATACCAGTCCTAGATCTCAATCTACTTTCGGCATCCGGCAGTGGGGTCCAGAAGCACAAAAGTCCATAATAACATTGTATTACAGAGGGAAAATATCGGTTTAATTAGCCTAGGTATACATGTGCTACAGCCTACACCGGCATTTCTCCAGTTCCCCCAGTTCACCCTAAACATCCCTGTTAAAAAAAAAAGATGGACAGGCAAGGATCTCCATGCAAGTTTGTTCCTGTGATCCTACCTAGCTGTAGGGGCTGATCACTTCGCATGTAGCCTCGGAGAGTGCCGGTCTCCTATCTCAGGCAAATCCAAGCAGACTTTTTTAATTAAAAAATAGAAACTGAAACGTATCAGACTACAAACTCACACTCTGTGTCGGGGATGCGCGACGAAGCTGAAGAATGTGAGTATCCGGCAGTCACCGCACCCTTACGTTTTACCTGTCGGAGAGTTGCATTGTCTCAGGGCGGGGTATATCCATTGTGCTTGGTATGTGCATATTATCACCCTGGTACGTACTGCTCCATACGGAGTCCAAAGTACATAGAATCGATGCTAGTATAATAAGCAATTCTCGCTTGTTATTGTCGCACATAGTTACTTTTTCTACCGTTGTGGTGACTCGTCACACATATTCCAATATTCACGTCGACGATCTACAACATATAGTCTACCAGCTTCCTCTTTAGGTGGACCTTAGCCTGCAGCTAGCATGATTCGAAACAAGGGAGACGACCGAGGGGAAAGCCAAAAACAGTTTCATTCTATTTCAGAGTACGGAGTAGAATATACCGCTAGTTGTAGTGCGTATCGAAGTGTAAAGTGGACTCCTGATGATCTTATAGTCTAGAACATGGACGGAGCACTCTGTAATGAGAACTGTCCTTCATTGTGCATACATATGTATTATTGTACCTGCGTAGTGCGGCACTTGATATTCTTAATTTCTTACATAGCTGTCTGCTCCGTCCACGGGTCCACTACTTCGTGCTAATATCCCCTTTCGAGAGGTCTACCAAGCACGTTCCCCCGGCGGTTCGCGTTTCGTGTCCATGATCGTCATCACGCACCGTACTCCGTACTCCGTACCTTTTTATATCTAAACCCAAACCGTCCAATTCTTCCTCAGATTTGTGTCAGAAATACGCCCCGAGATTGGAGTGTCGTCGACATTCAGATCTATGCTTTAAGTTTTTTTGTCACATTTTTGAAACAGAGAGATCAAACAGAGTACGAGTTGATTAGAATACACTCCGTGATAATTAATTGAAGATAAATAGAGAATGTGGCTCTAATATGATAGCGATGACATAGGTGTAGAGTCAAGGTTTAGGGACACGTTCTGGAATAGGAGGAATCCGAGAATTATTATTACCCATCTTCATTCGCATGGTTCGCCCTATCACGAACACGTTCCTATTCATGCTTCCCGATGATCGACAGATCCAATTCCCGTGAAAATATGGAAGCTGGTCTCCGACTTCGGGAGTCATGTACGTACTCCATACCTTTAAAAGCCAATTGCAACTGTGTTCTTCCGTCGTTTTCCCGCTAGACGGTCCTAAATTGTAGTTGAGTATCGGGTAACGCGCTATCAACTCGGACTAGGCATCATCCCACGGTCGCCTATCTCGGTCAAGTCGGTACACATGTATGCGCCCGAACCGTGTGGAGAATGGATCAATCTAATATTCCAAGGGTGTAACTACAGGGATTGATTTCTACTATATTATGGAGGCTGAATATATCAAACTATATTTCATTGCATTGGAGGGAGATAGGCGTGTTGATTGTCCTTATTAGATGCTACCACGTGCGACGATCTCGGGGTTCCGATCCTGATGTAACCTAGCGTTGACCGTTGAACTAGGTAGATGATAACCAACATTTAGGGCACGACAGGGATCAGAGGTGTTGACATTACCATGTACAGGGGACTCCTTTCATGTTGCAAGGCATTTTGTGATACATGTGACTCCCAAGGTTGGGCTCTTCGAATGACCGAATATCAGACAAGGAACGAGAGACTAGTGGGAATAGTCGACTATCGTTCTTTCGTTGTGCACTCCGTACTCTATGCATCATAAGTTGTATACAAAGCATTGGATATAGGAGTATTGAAATATTGAAGCCGGCACTAAGCTCATTACGATTAGTGATATCAAGCCAAATCTATAACGCCAGTTCTTTGTCTTTCGAGTCCAATTTTATGAGTCCACCCAATTCTCAGTTGCATGTATCTCTGCTCTTCTGGTGACAAAGGGTGAATTGCCCACAGTTCGATCATGAAATCTACTTAGACAGTTCATTCGAGGTTAGGTTTTCTCCCTCTTTGTTATCACCCGGATCCTCGGAGCTTGCCAATTCTGATGGTCCTGGTTGGGAGTGATGGCCAGCTCCTGAGCAAGTCGTGGTTACTCCGTAATTTACTTAGCAACTCCAGTAGTCTTGCCATCACCGACGTTAGCAGCAATGCCGAGCTCGCTAGTAACATCCGCATCGCCACGCTTTACGACACCGGCAGCCGTGTCACCGCCGACGTTAACGGCAACGCCAGCATCACCGATCCATCGTTCTGGTTGGGGATGGGGACTGCGAGGGCCGTAACTGCCAACAGAATGGGAGCGACGAGAGCGTAATGCATCTCACATTGGTTCAAACTGTAGTAGTCCTTAGAGCACTGCTTAAGCTGGGCTTCAGTAGGCTTGTACTCACTTATAGTAGAGAAGGTACGGCTGAAATAGACTGTTCATTACTGGACTTGGCGTGTATAGAGGATTCAAACCTGGCTGGCAATATCCCTAGACAGATTACCAGGTCGTTTAAGTATATAGTACTATCGTACATGATATCTGGATAGATGTTTGCGGCATGATAGCTGACCTGCTTCAGGATTAGGTACTAACTTAGACTATGTTCTACTTGGTTGGACAGACATTGATCTATGACATGTGTAGTGGGTGCCTAATAAGGGTTACGGATTGGCAGTAGGTCCTAGTCCTAATAACTGGTCTTGTGTGCAACATAGATGTATGCGGTGATCGTGGCAAAGACAACAGTATGATGGACAGAAATGATCTGTCGATTGTATTTTGACGATCGTTAACTTATTTGGGTGGTGACCTTCTAACCGATGCCTGCCGTTGATATCATCGATGAATTCGATGCTACGCTGCACCTGGATGTCTCTAAATTTCAAGTTTCTTTCCTTTGTTTTCGTTTTTTGTAAAGATGAGTCAATTCGATCGAATGGAGTCACTGGATTTTTTTATAATAGAATATCGTAATAACCTAATAAAGCCCAAGGTGTCAAGCCCTAACCTGTCAACCGTCAAGCTTAACGAAAATAAAGTTATCCATCCGTAAGAGCAGGCACCTTGGCATATCAAAAATGTTGCAATTCGTCTAGAATCTTCGAAGTATTGTTTTTCCCGGTTGCCTGACTCTTCTTAAAAAGTATGTCTCGGTCCCACTAACTAGGGCGTTGGGTGGTACCCATTTTTCCATGTCGATACAGTAGCTTTGAATGGTGTCTTACGATTTCCCCTACGTACTCTGTACCTTTCTAGGATCTTGAACCTTGAACCTTGATCCGAGGACTCCGTACGGAGTAAATAATTACGTGTGCAGCCTGAGATTGCATGGAATGCCCAAATCCAAAATTGAATCTTCGATTCGTACTTTGTCCTGCGCCACCGATCAGACTAAATAGACTAAATGTCCAAAAGTACCACGGAGTTCCGTCGCGTGCAGCAATCCCACCTCAACCGATAAAAGACTCCTGCCAAAAACATGCCCTAATAGACGAGATATAGCCCCCAATCCAACGCTGACAACTGCATGAGACACGGGCCCCTCGGATCCTCCACGCCTACTCCGTCCACCTCCTACCGCATGCAGTTGGGGCACGTTTAATTCATTAGCCAAGCAGCTAGATACCACATGGCGTAGTTAAGTTAGTTAGCTGCTCGGTGCTCCGTAGGCGTGACAGGGGTCAATCCCACCAGTGACCACACGTGCGAATCTAATATTTCGGGGCCTGCGCAAGCCATGTCTCATATGGCTGAACCGTTTTCCTGGCGAAGGATTTTATCTCCACCGGAATTCCGAGCGGAGATGGGGCCCTGGCTTGAGCAGGTTCGTTTTCCGAATAGTTACGGAGTTGCATATTCGGTAGATTAATTCGATGCAGGTGCTGCGCTTGGGCCGGGCGTGGGTTTCTTTTTTAATCTATTTCATTCCCCTGCCATCTTCTTTTTGGTATTGGGGGCGCCGTGATTGGGTCGTTCCTTGTTACTGAGGCTTTTTAGATCTGGCAACGCCGGTATTTGACCGTTCCTTGAGGTGTTCGCATATCGGCTTTACATACCTTGGTGGGCACGGAGTGCTTGGTTTGGTATTTTGATTTACAATGGACTTTTGTTCGATAATGTACAAGGTTGGCTTTTTTTTAGATTCTGTTGTAAACTCATAACGATCAAGGCTAATAATTACACATGGCTTGAAGTGCATTGGGTTAAATGTATCAATTGCAGTTCAGATGGCCCCTTGCCAGACGCCTGGATGAGAAAATGGAAATAGAACTTGGAATAGTAACAAAAAGTAGTTGTAATGTGGCAGAATTCACTCCTGCATCTCCGTGTCCTCGGTAGTTTTCGAAGGCTCGCCAAACAGTTCGTCGTCGTTGTTGTCTTCAGTGACAGACTTCTCGGCTTGCACTTCTTGTTGCACCTCTTCTTGCACTTCTTCCTCGTCCTCATCCTCGTCATCGTCGGCAATACGGCGAGAAACCTTGCCACGACGACGCGGTGCATCTTCTTCAGCCGGCTCGTCATCGTCGCCAAACAGGTCCTTGTCTCCACCAGTAGACCCAGCCGCCTCTTCATCGTCAGAGTCAACAACCATTTCACTGCTCTTATACTTGCCAGGCTTCTCAGACTTGGCGGCCTGGGCCTTCCCGCCCGGGCGGCGTTCCAAGCGGCGTCGCTTCTTAGGCGCCGCCTCGCCCTCGCTCTCGGCTGCGCTGCGCGCAACATCGGCTTCGTCTTCATCCGCGATGAAATCATCACCGCCCTTCTTCTTGCGCTTGCTGGTAGGCTTCTTCTTACGCTTGACCCGGTCACCGGTCTCGGAGTCGTTGGTCAATTCCGCCTCCTCACGAGCGCGCTCTTCTTCGGCACGCTGTATGGCATGTCGTTGCACCTCTTCGACCATCTGCGCGCGTTCCTCGGCGATTCGCTTCTTGCGTTCCATCTCGACCTCTTGGGCCTTGCGCAGCTCCTCTTCCCGTTTTCGCGCGGCTTCTTCGCGTGCTTCACGGGCTTGCTGAAGCTTCGCGGCATTCTTCTCTTCGTACTCCTTCTGGCTCTGCATGGCTCGGTCAAGCTGCTTGCTGATCGTGCGGCCCATGTTGGCTCGCTGTTCCAACGCAGCGCTGGGGTAAGGCGGGTTCTCCTCCTTGGAAAGACGCTCGAAGGTTTCAATGGCCTCCTTGAGACCCTCCGCTGCCTCTTGGACATCCTGGAGCGTTTTCTGCGTAGGCTGCAGACCGTATGCGAGCGAGGCGATTTGGTTCTGCACAAAAGCGACGTTGAACTGCAGGTGAAGTTGCTCTGGAGAGACGTCGCGTGCGCGCGTAGCGTAGTCTAGTGCTGTCTTCATTGCGGCCAAGTTCGCCTCCTGCTTTCCTCGTAGCCACCATACACGACCAAGACAAGCCAGGATTTGCACATCGCGCTGGCGATCCTTCGACAACGCAGCTTCGTAGTGTTCGATTGACCGTGAGAACTGACGGAGTTCAGCGAAGACATGTCCCAAGTTGAGGTAGACGCTGGGGTCCTTGACCGTATCGCGAACCTTTGACAGAATTTGGACAGCTGAGCTGTGGTCCTTCTTGTCATCGACCAGGGCGATCGCAATACCCTGGGCCGCATATGCGTTCTTAGGGTCCAGCTGGAGAGCCTTGTCGAAGAACTCCACAGCACGCTGGTAAATCTTGCGACGCTTTTCCTTATCTTGATCTGTGTCGCGGCGCATGTCACGAGCAGCAAGGAGATGAACATTGCCCATTCCAGTCAATGCGTAGCGATCATGCTTGTCATAGTACTGCAACGTGTGCTTAAAATGACGTTGCTCGCTATCTTCAGCAAGGTTGGCAACTCGTTTCTTCGCCTTGCTGAGATACCATCCGTAGAGCGCCCGAACTTCCAGGTTTGTGCTGTCCGTTTCGTAAAGCTTGCTAATCTTCTTAGGGCCCTCATCTGTAGGGCTCTGGCGAAGGGCAATATATGTCAGGCGTGCATTAGCTTCCGTGTAGTCAGAGTGACGCTCCAGAAGACCTTCGTAGACCTTCTTGGCTTCGTCCCACATGTCGGCTGCCTCGTAAGTCCGTCCAAGGTTGTAGCTGATTGTGGTGACGAGCGCATCGGTATCCGTGCCATCCTCTTTTTCTTTGGACTGCACACAGGCGTTGAGTGCAGACTGGAACAAGCCACGAGCCAGGGCGATCTTCTCGTTCAGGTATAGGAAGCAGCCCATGTTGTTGAGGAGCTGCGGCGGGAGACTCTCCCTAAGAGCAGCATTCATCTTGTCCTGGTCCTCGATATCGGGTCGAGCATCCTCGGGAATTTCAGCAATCTGGATCTGTTCTAGTTGGGTCAGGCACTGCATGCTCTTATCCGGAGCCGTGCCTTCGTAGAGACGGGAAAGATAAACAAGAACCGACTCGTCGGGGGAGATATTTTGCTTCTCGTCCTTCCACATAGAGCGCACTGACTCGAGCAAAGTGATGGCTCGCTTTGTCTCAGTCGACTTGTCTTCCTTGCTGCCTGACTTCTGAGCAGCGAATACTTCTTCCGCGTGAATAGCAGCAAGGAGAATCATCGCCTCCGGGTTCTTCGATTGCTGAACAATCTTCTCAAGTTTGAACTTGGCACCATCAAAGTCCTTGTTCGAGATCTGCATTTGCACAGCGCCGAATTTGGCGGGAAGATAGCCCTTGTCGACCCCACCGCGGGCTTGATCTGAACGGTTATAGTACTCCGTGGCACGGGCATCGTCGCCTTCATAGTGCGACTTGCGACCGAGGAGATACCAGCCGTCACTGGCAATAGCCATAACATCTGTGTGCTCGATGGCTTTGCGTGCCAATGTCTCGACGGTGGGATATGATTTGCGGAGGAGGAAGTAGCTGGCAAACAGGGAGCAGGTCATCGGGTATTCCTTATCCAGCTTGAATGCCTTTTGGGTGTATTGAGTCATGGCTAATTTGTACATTGACCCAAACATAGGGTCGGTGGTGGCTCGGCGAGAGCTGTCGTGGAGGTAGTAAACTGCCAGCAGGACGTTGGCAACCTTGGACTCGGGGTTCTGCATAGAGATGACGGTCAGTTATGTGAGAAATAAAGCCTTGCAGAAATTCCTTTCGCATACCAGAGACAAAGATCTCTCCCAGGCTACCTTGGCTTGATCCTTGAAGCCCAGCTGCCACAAGCAACATCCTAGACCAATACGAGGATCAGGATCTGTGAGGTTAGGCATCTTGACCAGAGCCTTTTGATATCCTTCGAGTGCATCTGCGTATCTTCCTAGCATGTAATGCGCGCGGGCACGTCCCAGAATAGCCATGATGTTCCGGCCACCAAAGGCCTTGGATGACTCGTCGAAGCATTTCAGAGCCTGCCGCAGCGACTCGACTCTTTCCGAGGTATCGATCGCACCTGGACGAACAGCACGGGGCGGGTATAGTGATGCACGGAGGAGACACAAGACACCACGCGCCAGGAAGAGAGGAGGATAAGCCGGGTTGAGTCGCGAAGCCTCGTTCAACGTCGACGTCGCAAGTTGGAGGTAGTGATCTTTCGTCTTGGATTCCGAGTACAGTTCTCCTTCGGGTGCAACTCGAGGGGCATGTCGGCTCTTTAGCAGCAGCATCCAGCAGATCCAGCCCAGCAGGCCGAGTTTCTCCTTCGTCGCTCCGTGGGCGACGGAGGCCAGACCCTTGGTCAAGATGTCGATGGCATGGTCGATCTGCTTTCGTTTCGCGTAAGCGAGCGCGATGATCACCCAGAAATTCTTGGCCGCTTTTTCGTTCTCCAAGAGGGTGCAAAGCTCGGTCGGGTCATCGGGGAGCTCGAGCAAGCTGACTTCGACTTCGCTGTCGAAGCTGGACGCGGGAATATCGATAGCATCGGGGATATCGGAGAAGCGCAAGTTGCTCAATGGGCTAGCTGTAGGTACAGCATCACCGTTCAGGCCATTGGTTTGGCCATTCTCAAGAGGCGCCATGGTGTGTCCGGGAACGGGAGGGATGAGGCCACTTTGAGAGTCGGTATGGGATTATAGGAGCCTCAACTCATGATCGAGCGAGGCGATCCATCAAAAAATTCAGAATCAGGAGCGATAATAGCGACCCCGAGTTTGGAGTAAACGCGAAAAATTGACTCTCGGAGACAACAGCGCGGCGATGAGAGGTGAGATTTGAACGATTGGAGTGGCTGGGCTGCACCGCCACAGGACGCCACACCGCATACAATAAACAATACAACACCTTTTATGGATCACTTTCTAATGATTCCTGAATGAAATAGAGCAAAGTAAGTGGAGAAAATGGCATTTACTAGATCTATCAATGGAATACCTAGGTGCAGTATTCATCCCTGCACCCAGCTTGTTACAAATTTGCAAAGCAAAGCAACACTGACCAGCACCCCAAAGATAAGACCAAGCTCACTCCAGTGGCGCAGGCGCCCATAGGACTCAACATATCCAGCTGTAGCCGCAACCAGCTGGCCATCTACTGCATTATCGGCTTTGATCGAACCGGCCAACTCAGATGGGAACCGGCCCGTTTCGAAGTACTGATCCATAAGTTGATCCTTCTCGGCCCAGCGTGCTGTAAGCCAGTCCTCAAACTCCTTAGGGTCATCCAGAGGAATCTCCGAGACCTTGAAGCGTCTCCAATGCATGTTGACTGAGGTCGGCGGTCGTCCTTGCAGATATGTGGAGCGAAGAGTGAAGTATTTATCGGGATAGCTTCCCTTTCTATAGACGGACTTGTGAATATTGCTCTACTAAGGGATGGAGGGGGGGAACATACGGTGGCCCTTCATAGGCTATGGTGCAGTCATACACCCAGTCTACGGTCCCCCGCAACTGCTGAAGACAGAATAACAGCCCTGTAGACCGAGGAAGAATCACGTGCTTAAATGAAGGCAGTCCCTGTTTCTGCCCCCAAATGTCGCTGCGTCTCTTGGTATTGGTGGACAGGTTCGTCCCTTCGGGGAAGATTAGCAGCCACATGGGATCGTACTGCGGGCGGGCTGAGTTGGAGCCCCGGTAGACTGTCTTCAGCTTCTGCAAACGATGCTCAAGTCTTGGCTTATCAGAGGTCCACTTGCGAGCCATGAAGATAAAACCGTAGAACATCATGCCCATGCCCACCATGGGGATATACTTAAGCGACTCTTTCAGGATGATGAAGATGCGGCCATGCATCTGGTTGGTGTATGCAACCCACCAGAGGTAGACCCAATCAGTATAGACCTGGTGGTTCGAGATCAGGACGAGACGCTCCGGGAACCTGGTCTCCAGCAATCCATCTTTCGAAAGATGGATCTGCCCACGCACACTAGCATCACCACTGACCCGGAAGAGCGTCGGAGAGCTCCATTCGGTGAGAGCAGCGAGAACCAGTCCAAAACTTTGCTTTGTATATGCCATATACGAATAGTAGTAACGCTTGCTGACGAGATACAGCGGGGAGCCGATGACTTGCGTCACGCAAATCGCTATAATGCAGCAATCCACCCATGTCATCAGCAAAAGCGAGCGCACTAACTGCATGGGAATGCCATGTTTGAGACGGGGTTCGGTAGGTGGTTTGGTCGAGAGCTGCTGAAGATCGTCGAGATTTGCGGCCGGTGGCTTGCGCTGTCGAACCTCGGCAGGTTCCATGGTAGAAGTTCGGAGGTTTGGAAATCCCCGTGGTTCTAGAGACTGAGAAATGAAGTAGAAATTCAAGTAATAGACTGGAAGCTAGTGAATGCTTCTACAGCTGTACAGAGCCCGGTCGGATGCGGAGATAGTGGTGATCGATAGTATGGGCTGCAACAAAGCTAGGCAGAAGCTAGGAGATGAAATAAATTGCCATTCCCTTGAGGAAAGAAAGGGACTATAATATAAGAGATTGTAAAATCAAGAGAGATAAGTGTTGGAGAGCTGAACAGTTGAAGAGTTGAATAGTTGGAGGGGAAAACCAGGCGGATCTGGTGGATCCAAAATGACGGTCACAGCCTCATAACGTCACCTGAGTTTCTTATTATTTAGTTGACAACCCTGTCTTTGTGATTCATCCAATTCTCTGAGATCCCGGGGCTATACAACTTAAAACCAACTCTTGTGTCAGCTCATTATACGCCAGTTCTTACTTCGGGCTGAAAGATGGCGCGTTGATGTGAGCACCAACCACCTCGAACCTTCACTGATTGGAGTCCTCCAGGCTGATACATATGACCAGGGTAGACAGGCCTGCGATCCTCCTTACAATATGCTCCGCACCATCTTCCGCAGGAGCGCGTGCAGGACTTCCCGTCTCGCCTTGCGCCAGCATTTTTCCACGTCTCAACCACGTCACGAGGTCAAAGACATCGGCTCTTTGTCTCAGCGCCTAATACCAAAATACCAAGGTGTGGCTTGGAGCTGTCCTATTGGAGCGGTCTTATTTTGTTGATTGGAAGACTAATGGATCTTCTCAGAATCTTGTGACGGAGAGCTGCTGTGTCTCCAGTGGCCAGCACCGCCGCGGAATATCTTCCTGGTGCGCAAAGATTGCGCCCCGGCGGTTACCGATTGTCTAATTGAATTCGTCAAGTAAGATCGAGAGATGCACATGGGAAGCGACTTGACACAAGGCTGACATCTACGAGCCATGTTTCCTCTACATACCCATCTATCGCAGTGATTCTCGAGTCAAAGACTGCCGCCGAAGTGCATTCGTCGCTCTCTTTTCCCGTATACTCCGTTTCTCTCGACGAGAAAACGACCGCCCTTCATGATAAAGTCGATCTCACAGTGACCCTGGGCGGTGACGGTACGATTTTACATGCAGCGTCGCTTTTCGCGACCTGCTCAAACGTTCCACCCGTTCTATCATTCAGCATGGGCACATTAGGCTTCTTGGGTGAGTGGAAGTTCTCAGAGTACAAACGTGCTTTCCGAGAAGTCTATATGTCTGGTGCCGGGGTAGGTGATCGCACACCTGTGTTGGAAGGCCCAGAAGCGGCAGTCACACAAGAAATTGAGATGGGCCCGACCGGGTGGTCTTCCGTCCGGGGAAAATCAATGGGCTCTACGCGCGGGGCACGCATTCTGATGCGCAATCGATTGAAGGTAGGACTGTTTACTGCCGACGGGACCGAAATGACGCCTATCCGAACCAAGACCGACCAGGGTCAGGGGGTGTATGTGATGAATGAGCTCCTCATTCACCGTGGCAAAGAACCGCACTTGGCTGTGGTAGATGTTTTTGTGGGTGGCCGGTTCCTGACTGAAGCTGTGGCCGATGGAATCATAATTTCCACACCGACCGGAAGTACAGCCTACAGCCTGAGTAGCGGTGGTAGTATTGTGCATCCACTAGTCCCAGCCATTCTTCTCACGCCGATCTGCGCGCGTAGCCTCAGCTTCCGGCCATTGGTTCTCCCTTCCAGCACCCCCATCACGCTGCGGCTAAGCGAAAAAAACCGTGGACGCGAACTCGAGGTTAGTCTGGATGGTGTTAATTTAGGCCAAGGGATGGGAGTTGGCATGGAAGTCCGAGTCTGGAATGAGGAGATGCGTCATGGGAAGAATGAGTGGCAGGGTGGTGTCCCCAGTGTGATGCGACGGAGTGTGGGGAGTGAAGCGCATGAGGGCTGGGTAGGTGGATTGAATGGATTATTGAAATTCAACCATCCATTTGGCGAGTAATGACATTGTACAATAAAATAAGAAGAACCAGACTACCAAAGCGACCCCGTACAAATTATATCCAGTAGGAGACCGTGGATCCTTGTGGTTGATGTGATTGGCAGAGGCTTGTTTTCTGTAGATGAACTTCCCAAGTACTCTCGGCCCTATCTCAGGGGACATCTCTTTCCCCCTTTCCCTCCTCATTCTTCCCCAACACTCAATTTGTGATTTCTTCTATTGATTCTTTCAAGTCTGCTATCGCGTTGTTTATTCTTGAGCATCCTCGCAGTGCGAGGACCGCTCCTCATTTCTACATAAATAGGTATTTATCCTACCCCTCCTTGGATTCCCTCGATACTACTTGACTCTCCCGTTGTCCCGGGAAGTGGGTGTGTTCGAGTGATTATGTCGACAAAGAGACAATCCCTGAATTGTT
This sequence comes from Penicillium paneum, assembly GCA_023627375.1. Classification (NCBI taxonomy): domain Eukaryota; kingdom Fungi; phylum Ascomycota; class Eurotiomycetes; order Eurotiales; family Aspergillaceae; genus Penicillium; species Penicillium paneum. The sequence continues at coordinate 758,083 of JAMAFK010000005.1, forward strand.
TTTTTCAGGGCATCCTCTCCCTGAATGCAGTTGCTAATTCCAGTCTAGTAGCGCTAGCCGGCCTCAGGCCTCAGGAGGTCTCGGCGCATTCGTTTACCCATACCCCCCTCCCGCCCCCTGCGCGACCTAGGAAATCCCTTGAACAATGACTTCGTTTGGGAAGTATGTAGTCGCACCATTTATACTTGGACCCTCGAATCTGGTGGAATTTTACTTACCCTCCATAGCAACATGTACGCGCCGGGCCAGTTCATGAATCCGGGGCCAGCCCCCCGACCCCCTACCGATCGACCCCCCAAGTTGACTCTACCCACCAACAACACAACAGCCTCCGTTGGTCAGGTGAGCTCGGACTCTCCGATCACCCCAGGTCTGTCGTCGGCAAATCTTTCGCTTTTTCCCAACACTAGCAGTCCCTCGCTGGCTGTGACCCGGAGTAATACCACCCAAAATGGAATCTCGATCATCAAAGAAGGCACCGTCCGCTGCAAAGAGGACAAGTTCTTGGCCACTTGGAATACGCGTTACTTGATCCTGCGCGAATTCAAACTCGAGTTCTTAAAGAGCGATTCTGGCAAGGTAGTGATTACCTTCCCTTTGTCCTCGGTCACCGCTGTCGCTCGCTCCGAGGATTCGAAGATGGCCTTCGAGGTCACTCGCTTGGCCAACCCGAAGGATGCAAACTCTAAAACTGCCCTCCTTGCCCGAGACCTACCTACCAAGACCATCACCTGCGAAGTCAAATCTGACGATGAAATCTACGAGTGGATTGACAAGATCTACGAGCGCTGCCCTGGCATGGGTGGTGTCAGCAATCCGACAAACTTCAGTCACCGTGTTCACGTCGGCTTTGACCCCAATACCGGCGCCTTTGTTGGCTTGCCTCCAGAGTGGGAGAAGCTTTTGACATCCTCGGCTATCACCAAGGAAGACTACAAGAAGAACCCCCAGGCTGTCATCGAGGTTCTCGAATTCTACTCAGACATCAAGATGCGCGAGCAGAACCCGCAATACTATGCTGGGATCAACTCCCCGCCCAACGGTCAAGCCAAGGCATACGGTAGTAGTGTTGGAAGCTCCATTGCACCCCCACGTCCTGCCCCACCGGGACCTATGCAGCGCCTTGATAGCGGCCAGTCGAAACAATCTGAAGGTTCGATACGCTCTCCGTCATCCTCCGTCGGACAGGCCGACCGTGCGGCCGATCACCAACAGCAAGTTGACCGGATGAAGGAATTGGCCGATCAAGAGCGTCGCCGCGTGGAGGAGGAACGTCGCAATAAGGAGGAGCAAGATGCTTACAATGCATCCATCCCGAAGGGCCGTCCTACTATGGCTCAACAGGAGCTTGGTGGTTATGGCGGCGACGAGCAGAATAGCCGCTATCAACCGAGCCGCCCGGCCCCTCAGGCTCCAGGCTCTGCTGCTCGCCAGCAAGACCGACAGCTCACCGCACAGCGTCCCGCACCGGCGCCACCGTCGCAGAGTCCTTACGGCCAAAGCGCGGCCGTAGCACCAGGTGCTGCTCGAACCGATGATCAGCAGGGCTCTTCAAGCTCCCGCAGTGACCCTCGGGCCCCAGGTTCTGCCAACCGTCCCCAGCAGAACGGTTCTAAGGCCGGACCCCCTCCGACACGCCTACCGGCCCCTGTTCAAGCGGTGAAGCCATTGAACATTGCCAACAAGCAAAACGGGACCAAGAACGTCCCCGATGGCGTTCGCCTAGCCGAAGCCGCTCTTACGAAGAAGGCAGAGCCGCGGAAGGAGGTGCGCATGTCTGGCATGTCAGAGAACGAAGTCATGGAGCGGCTGAGATCTGTTGTATCCAAGGATAACCCGAACGAGTCTTACAGCAAGCAGCGCAAGATTGGTCAGGGTGCATCTGGATCCGTGTATGTGGCACGGGTCAAGGAAAGCGCACCTTCGGGTGTTGCCCACGAGCTTTACCGGACGTATGGCCCGCGCTGCCAGGTGGCCATCAAGCAGATGGACCTGCGCAGTCAACCCCGGAAGGAGTTGATCGTCAACGAAATCATTGTCATGAAGGACAGCCAGCACCCGAATATTGTCAACTTCCTCGACTCATTCTTGCAGGAATCAAGCAATGAACTCTGGGTTGTCATGGAGTTCATGGAGGGTGGCGCGTTGACCGATGTGATTGATAATAACCCAGTAATTACTGAAGGTCAGATCGCGACTATTTGTTTCGAGGTAAGTTTTCCATCCAATCTTGTTTTTGTCCAATTACTGACGTTTTTACCAAAAGACTTGCAAGGGCCTGGCCCATCTGCACAACCAGAGTATCATCCACCGTGATATCAAGAGTGACAACGTCCTCCTCGACCGTGTTGGCCATGTGAAGATCACTGATTTCGGCTTCTGCGCCAAGCTTACCGAACACAAGAACAAGCGCGCTACCATGGTCGGCACCCCTTACTGGATGGCACCCGAGGTTGTCAAGCAGAAAGAGTACGGCCCAAAGGTCGACTGCTGGTCGCTAGGCATCATGGCCATTGAAATGATCGAGTCGGAGCCTCCTTACCTGAACGAGGAGCCTCTGAAGGCCCTCTACCTCATTGCCACCAACGGAACCCCCCGTCTCAAGAAGCCCGAGAAGCTCAGCAAGGAGCTCAAGGCTTTCCTGAGCGTCTGCCTCTGCGTCAATGTCCACAGCCGTGCTTCTGCCGACGAGCTCCTTGCTCATGAATTCTTGCAGACTGGATGTAGCCTGGCTAGTCTCGCTGAGCTGCTCCGCTGGAAGAAAGCTACCAGCTAGTAAATAACCGAGAGTTTCGTTCTGCCCTTCACTTGCACAACTTGAAGCAACATCTGGATCCCATTTACGCGCGTCTTCGATTTCATTCTCACGGGAACCACTCTTCCCGTGTGTTCTTTTCCCGTCTCCTTCACTGCACTCTGCATTGCAGATATCATTGCGGCTCTGTTCTCTTTACTTATCATACAACCCCGGGCGTGGATAATCTGGCGTTTGATCTGTTTTTCTTTTTCCCTGTCCAACTTCTTTTCGATGCTTGCACAAACACATACCATGTTTCCCCCCTATGACGTTCACGATTTTGCAACTTGCACTGTTTCATGTGCCCTTGCACAAAAGCGAAGAATAGTTTAAAATCCGATGTGACTTTGACTTGATTTCTTTATTCAAAAGAATCACCGTTTACATGCACTAAGCCCTGGTGTACGTGCCGTTCTCAGCCAGTTGTCCAAAAGGATATCAAACAAATACATGTCTTCACATAACCTTACGGGGTCAATTTCATACATGGTTAATCACCTATCTGACTTGATATCACGAGCAGCACTAATCGGGGACTTATGCCTCTGTCCTTGACAAGACAATGGGGCTTAAGATAATCTAGTTTCTAGTTGTATCGAGATTGATATCAGAGACCACTACCATACCATCTTTAATGTCATCAAATATCATTTATTGAAAATTCGTCTGCACAATTGACGCCCGCCTTAAGATTACCCTCGAGTTAACTGAGAGAGGCCGCAAATGCGGCCAACTATTCTTGGGTGTAAGATATCATTGACAAGCGTAAGTAAAACTAGTAGTTATTTGAAATTCATTATGGAAGACACAAGGAACGAAAGAAAACCAAGACCTCCAATATCTCCTCCATCCAGAAAATCAAGTACAACTCTTCCCTCATAACTGTACCGTACAAACCTTGTCAAACAAAACCCCAACAAGATGACTCTCCCCCTCAGAAGCCGTCCAACGCCCGGCATCCACAAGCCTCTGTTTCCAAATATTCTGCTCAGACGCAGACAGATCCTCCCAAGCTTGCAGCTTCTCCTCCTCGGACTGCTCGGACTCATCCACAGACGCAGAAGCAGCAGTCTCAATAATCACGCTCTGTTCGGCATTGTGCCCTTCACCGCACCGAACGATGACAGAGAGGGACTGCGGCGCGATGGTTTCCAGGTCAGCGGGTGCGGCGCCGGCGCGGTGTACGCGGTCCAGGATCTCGCGGAGGGATTCAATCTGCGAGTCTGTGGGGGCGATGGTCGCCACTGGGATATCGGTATCAACGCCGCTCGCGCGCGGCGCAAGAAGTGTATCGAAATATGTCAGCTTGTCCCGTGGGGGTATGACGTATTCCCGTGCGATAGCTCCGCGGATGCTGTCTGGGAGCCATTCTGTCGCGCCGAGGACAGGTGGGGTGCCGCCGCGGATCTCGGCGAAGGCAAGCATGGCTACACAGATCGCGGATATGGAGAATAGTAGGATAATGATGCTGTATACTAGTTCCCAGATTTCGGCGGGGCCCGGGATGACGAGGACGTAGCGTGGGGTGCGGGAGGAGGTTGGGAAGGGGGATAGTGGGAATGTGTGTACGACGACCGTGTTGCCCATACTGACGGAGGCGAGCTTTATGTTCTGCGGGCCGACGTCTGGGGTTACGGGGTGTGCGGGTGCGATGAAGGTGGAGAAGGTGAGTTTTGTCATTGAGAAGGGGTGCACGTCGCGGAGAGTTGTGTAGGGGCGAAAGTTGCTGTAACCGCGGTTTGGTCCGTATTCTAAGGTGAATATAGGGATAGAATTGTCGCTGCCGCTGGCTGCGATAACCGTTTGTTGTTGGCCTTGCGGGTTTGTTCCAAGTTGGCAGATATCGAGTCCTAGGCCGATCTTCACTGTTCGAGGGAGCCTGCGACGTCGTAGAATTTTGGACTTCTCCGATTTGACAGTAGGGAGCTGAAGGAGGACGAGCTCGCTACCACCGCGGTTCGGGGCATTTTGGAGGAGAAGCAGGGTTCTAGGCGAGAGGAATCGTAACGCACGGAACTTGGGACGTGCTGTGCGGGCTCCGCTGGCGGGTAGAGGAATGGTATAAATGGAGCGGACTTCGGGGGAGCTGTTAGAGGAGATCTCGCCAACCATGACATCTGAGCCGGTGGTATATGCCACAAGGAACCGGCCCCGTGCATCGTCGGTCTTGCCCAAGTCGTCTTCGAGATTGACAAAGTCCAGGTCCTCGGCCTCTTCATTGCCGCTTAATTGGATGCGGCCAATGATATCCTTCTCGCTGGGTGTCTCTGTGACGCGGAAGAACACAATCTCACCGGACGGTGCCAGACCCGTTGCAACGGCTCCGATCCGTGTGTGTTTCTCGGTGCCATCCTTCCCTTTCGGCCACGGCGAGAGTCTCGTCACTCGCTGGTAAGTATCTGAAGAGCCTGGCCCATTCTTCCCTCGGAAGAGTGATGCTTGCGACAAAGCTATAGCCTTGCCGGGAATAACCTCTTCCTTAGACTGGATGTTCTTTTTGGCCTCATCCTTCTCGTGGTCTTCGGCGCTTTGTGTGGTCTTCCGCGGGGCCACAAACCGGAATGAGCGAAGATGTTGATTGTTATTCTTTTTCTGTTGCTCCACAGAGCTATTTATACCGGCCAGAGCAACAAGCGAGCCCGCCTCGTCGCTAGCCAGCGGGGCCGCAGCCAGCGACGTTACCGAGTCTTCATCGCGTGATAGGTTCAATTCGACGACTTCAGTGATCTCATCCCGACGCGACGTGTCAAGTAGAGACTGTACATACAACAACGATTAGCATTTGCACGCCGAGGATCTTCTCGAGTTGGTGGAACTTGCGATCTTGTTTCCAACTCCACTACGGCCCTCGCCGCCACCGCCACCGACTAGGAGTCGACCGTTGTTGCGCGGGTCAAAGTCCGCAGCGAAGAGCGGACACGAGAGTGTCAATTTAGCGGAGTATACCGTGGGCGCCATTGTTGCTGACAAAACAGAGTGTAAAGAGGACAGATGGGATGACGGAGGTGCCCCGGATTCTTGGCGCGGTAGCCCGGGAATGCCGCGCGAAAACTATATTATTGTATAGATCTACAAAGATAGGACTACTAGTACTCTATTTTAATTCGTATGGGAATAAAATGAGACGGAAAAAAAAGTAAATAGTATTTTATCATGCACTCTAAGCATTCTAAGCCTCAATTTCCTGGGAAGTGAACTCGGGAAGGCGCTTGCGGATATCCTCCCATGTCTCGTCACCCTCAACAAGTGACTTGACAGCCTGCAGGATCTCGTCCTCGCTGGCACGGACCTGCTTGGTGGTATCGCGGTCGCGCAGGGTGAAGGTGTTGTCCTGAACAGACTGGAAATCCACGGTAATACCGAAGGGTGTGCCCAACTCATCGTTGCGAGAGTAACGCTTGCCGATACTGGCGGAAGAGTCATCGACACGGTTGGAGACACCGGCCTTGCGCAGCTTCGAAGTCAGACGCTGGGTCAGAGGCTTGAAAGAGGCGTGAGTGGAGAGGGGAACCAGCAGGACCTTGGTGGGGGCAACTGCAGGAGGGAAAGAAAGGACCTATAGAGTATAGTTAGTACCAGCTTTCATGGTAAAAAAAAAAAAACACAAAAAGGAATGCTTACACCACGAGTCTCATCACCGGGGCGGGACCAGTAGGAGTGCTCAATCATACTGTAAAGAATACGTCCAATACCAAAGGACGGTTCGATCACGTTGGGGGTGTACTCGCGGACATTCTCAACGCGAGTGCGCTTCTCAATCTTGATCAGGTCCTTCTCGATCTCAACCTTGCCAGATCCAACTCCCTCAACATCGACCTCAATCTTGCCGTCCTTCTCGAGGTCAAGAGACAACTTCTCGCGGAGTTCCTGGGACAGAGCCTCTACAGCCGCCTCGACAGTCTTGGCGTCCTTCTTGAATCGGGGGCCAAACTTCTTCTTCTCAAGTTCAATCTGGTACTCCTCGATACGCAGAGGCTCAGCACGGGCCTGACGCACCACGAGAGGGGCGCCGGTCTTCTCCCGGTGGACAGTCAGATCGTAAGCGGAGCGGTCAGCACAACCGACACACTCGATCCAGCCGTAGCTAGTCTGCAACTCGGCATCCCAGCAGTCAGTAGCGTAGTGAGCCATCTCATTGGCCATGTGCTGACGGAAGCGCAGTTTGGTGGGGTCAACACCGAGCTTCAACAGGAAGGACTGAATGCGGGCCAAGAAATAGCCCAGAGTCTCGTTGTCGACGAGGCCAGTTTCAACGGCCTTGCCGATGGTCATCTTGGTCAGCTTTGTGCTTCCGGACAGCTGCACGTTACGATCAAGCAAGGTCAGCTCAGTATCCTTGACCTCATCGAAGCGAGCGTGCTTCTTGCCACCCTCTGGGTCGACGTAATGCTCAATCTCGGCCATGAGGAACTCGCGCACACGCAGGAGACCCGCGCGGGGGGAAATCTCGTTACGGAACGACTTGCCAATGGAGGCAGAGGCGAACGGCATCGACTGCTGGTTGAACTCCAGGAGCTTGGCGAAGTTCAAGAACTGACCCTGGGCGGTCTCGGGACGCAAATAGCCAGGCATGTTGGCGCTAGGGCCAATGCTGGTCTGGAACATGAGGTTGAAGGAGACTGGAGGGAGCACCTCACCGCCGGTGACGGGGTTGCGGATGTCGTGTTTCTTGATGAGCTGCTCCAGCTCAGGGCCACCGTAGTTGTCAATTTGTGCGAGGGTCTCCTCGTACTCCTTGACCAGGGCATCATCCAGCTTCTTAGCCTCGGTGCCCTTGGCCTTTCTCTTCTTCTTGGCTTCCTTTTCCTCGTCCACCACAATTTTCTCACCACGCGCCTGCTTGTCTCCCTTGAGGCGGGCCTCGAGCACCTCCTCAACCAAGTGGTCAGCACGGAAGATCTCGCCAGTCTTGGGGTCCTTGCACATCCAGTCGGCGAACTTGTCCACATGCCCACTGGTCTTGAGAATCTCGTGGGGGGTCAACATGGTGGTATCGACCTCGAGCATGTCCTCCTCGAGCACGAAGTGCTTGCGCCACAAGTCGGTCATGTTGGCGATCAAGGCGGTTCCAGGTGGGCCATAGTCATACAGACCAGATACACCACCGTAAATTTCAAAAGATGGGGTGTAGAACATGCGACGGCGGAGCATGGAGTCCAGCACCGTGCGGTCGATGGACTGGCCAGTCTTGGTGTTGACGGTGGCCATCTTGACGTTTCGTTTCGAGCTCTTCGGGGGAGGGGTGTAAGTCCTGAACTGAGTCCGAATGAAAGACGGAGGGGAAAGAAAAGAGCGGGGTGGAAATCGCAGGCGCGGCAATTGAGTCATCCACTACACACCTGGGCGACCCTCAGGCACCACCGAGAGGACAAAAGACAAGGGGTATAGAACGAGAGAGAACGACCAATTGGGTCGGTCTTTTTTCTTTTCTTTTTTATTATTTTCCTTCTAAAAAGGAGGTTTCCGAGGTCGAATCTCAGATTGTCGCTCCGGGGAAACGATTGTCCGAAATAATTTATTTCTCGACGATCTTTACATTTTCCGTTGACCTTCAACAGCAGCACTCTACTCCTTCGGCTTTCAAAAATGGGTGTCCCTGGCCGATCTGGACCGCCTCCGGGCGTAATGGGCGATGTTAAGACTGGCAACAAGCTACGCCGGAAGATGAACCATGTCAAGCGCAAGAGAGCCAAAGATGCTGCGCGCCGAGAGGAACGCTACGCTTTCAAGAAAGAAGAAGCCAAGAACCCCCAGTTGAAGGAAGAGCGACTTCGCCGCAACATTCCTCTGACTCTCGAGCGGAAACGTGTCTGGAACGAAGCCGACAACGACACCGAAGAAACTGGTCTGGGATTGAGCATTGACGTTGAGCGCATCAAGCGCGCCAAGAAAGAAGAAGAAGACGAGCTCAATCGGCCATTGGAAGAGGGCGAGGATGACAGCGAGGCTCCGGAGTCAGACGCTGAGTCAGTCGACAGTATGCTCGAATCAGACAACGAAGAAGATGAAGATGAAGATGAAGATGAGGGTGAAGGAAAGGACGACGACAAAAATGCCAGCCGCGGCCGGAAGAAGGCCTCTCTCCGAAGCGCGACAGAGCGTGCCACAAGTCCCACGCAATCCACACGCAGCACAAACCTCAGCCTCGCTCCTGAAGCATTGGCCGCCAAATTCCCTACACTTTTCACCGAGGGACCCCCACCCACCCCGAAGATCCTTATCACTACCGGCCTCAACTCTACCCTCCACGACCAAGCCGAGACCCTGACCGAGATGTTCCCGAACAGCGTGTATATCCGGCGTAATGCCCACCGGTACTCGCACAAATTCTCAATCCGCGAGATTTCCAAATTCGCCGCAAACCGTAATTTCACGACAGTCATCGTTTTAAATGAGGACCAGAAGCGGCCCTCTGGACTAACGATAGTGCATTTGCCAGTCGGTCCGACTTTCCACTTCACCATTAGCAACTGGATCGACGGAAAGCGGCTTCCAGGACACGGCCGAGCCACCGAACACTGGCCCGAGCTGATCCTCAATAACTTCCGTACTCCTCTGGGTCTTCTGACTGCCCATTTGTTCCGCACACTTTTCCCGCCCCAGCCAGATTTCGAAGGCCGACAGGTTGTCACTTTGCATAACCAGCGTGATTACATTTTCGTCCGTCGTCACCGCTACGTCTTCCGTGAGAAGCGTGAGACCGAAAAGGCTGTCGTTGGTGCTGACGGTAAGGAAATGGTGGGTGCTGAGGGTATCCGTACCGGTTTACAGGAACTAGGACCTCGCTTCACTTTGAAGCTGCGTCGTGTTGATAAGGGCATCCAGCGTGCCAGTGGCCAGGAGTGGGAATGGAAGGGTGGAATGGAGAAGACGAGAACTCTGTTCCAACTGTAAATGTCTCTTTATGTTGTTATTCGGTTTTGCATGGGGTTCGAGGGAGTTATATCCAAAAGCTTGTTTGGTTTCATTGCAATGGACTAAATCTACATTTTATAAACCACCATGGACTTTACATTATAAGTAAAATAGGCTGTATCATTTCCCACATCCTCTCTTGTCCTTTTCCGTTACAATACAGTCGTATTGCTCTCTCTTCTCCTAGCTTCTCATCGGTGATTTAGTGGGAGGCTGGCCATATGGATGAACCGCCGGCAGTGCCCCGAAATTCAAGGTGTCGAAGCCTTGGTTTTCGCACACGATACGAGACTTGAAGATTGTCAAAACTTGTTAGATTATCCCATTTATGCTTGATTGTTCAAGCTTGTTTGCTTGCAGACTGAGAAGTTTGCTTGTTCGTCTCGAGGATATAAATACCCTGCTTTTGCTAGATTGAATGGATCCCCGCTGTTTCTAGTAGCCAGATCAGAACTCATCGTCTAACTTTCAGCCTTCTCAAGTATCCAACTTGTCAAATTTCTTGATTTCATGGCTTAGCTTCTTCAATATCCAGTATATCTCTCACATTAACCAATGTCAGGAAAGACTACGTCAAAGTGCATGGTGTAATGTGAGATAGATCGGAAAGTTGTGGAAGCTAGGCTCTATAGAGCTAAAATATCTGACAATCATCCTCTTCGAAATCCCGGTAGACCTCTCTCCTAATGCTTCTCCTAGCAAGGCTTGGAAATTTCAGCCTGTGACGGTCCTAAATCGAGAATTAAGCTCAAGCCAAGCTTGATATTACGTTCGTCCTTACTTGGTAGTCATGTATTGATATTTATTAAGTTGCTCTAGAAGCTTGAATATTGTTTCAAACCACCGATACTATCGTTCCGAATCAGCCCTCAAGGTACTGTTGAAAAATGAAGAGAATTGATATGCATCCCCCCCACTCCCAAATTACTAGCTACATACCCTTTGAAACTGCTTCTCTTTTGAAGGCTCTTTTTAACCCATAAGCCGAGCACTCCTAACCACCCATTACTCGTATTTGTAGGATTATGCGAATAGCTTCATGAATATAGCCGGCACCGGTATCATGTGACAGCCTTTACCCTATATTAGAGTGGCTCACAGTATTTAGTGGTTGTGTACTCCGTAAATTACTTGATCAAACTTGATAAATTACATTCTTAGCCAAAAGGTGCCTGCTAAGAACGGCGTTACCCAAAGTAGTTTAAAAGGGTGTATATACATAGCAAGTCTCTTATAACAAAGAATCAACGACCACAATACTATGTGCCTAAATGCCAAGACCTAGATAGCACCAAGCCCTGAACTAGCCACATCGTTTGAAACGAATCGAAATTGGCAGGTTTGCTAATTCCGATGTGGAGTCTAGCCTATGAGAACCCAGTGCTGATCCTAATATCCCCCAGGGTTCTTTCTATGTATATTTTAATTCCATAAGAGGGATCTACATCGTGGTATCACTGAGTAGTTTCACAGGCTTGATATGTTAAAGTATCCTATATTGTACATTCGTATCATAGTTCTTTTTTTTTTTTTTTGAAACGTGGACTCTTCCCCCTATTGTCAACCCTGACGACTCCTATTCGTCAGCCACATTTGTTTCCCCGAGATCCACCAGCCGGAACTAATTTTATATCAATTTCGCCCTCGGCCCTATTCCGTAGTTTCTTAGGGGGCAGTCAAGGGAAGCCGAGCTCGGCACTCCAAACTCTCCTATTCTATGTTCCTATTTCTGTATATGTACTCCGCTTCTTATGCCCAACGACCTTGCCTACATATCAGACGGGAGTTGAGGATCTGTGTCTAATTTCGATTGCTTTGGGCGTAAGGGCTCGGACAATAGCATTCAGATACAGACTGCCCACGTGTAATTGTATCTATTCTGGAAGGCATGTATTGAAGACTGAATGCAGTAAAGTACTAAAACACACATACTTGGCAAGATACCCCGTTATTGTTGCATTCAAAAGCTTATGATGGATTATCGACATCATATCAAAAGGATCTACATACCACGGCGTCGAGGCTTCGCTGGATGCAGCCAGGGGTTTGGTGGAATAGAGTCATATCATAACAATCGACGCAAAGGACTCAGTAAGTATATTGAGATTGAAAGGAGATCATATATATTATTCCAAGGCTTTTTTTAAAACCCTTGTGTTCCAAGAAAAATAAAAAGAGAAACATAAATAATCTCCATATCTTCCCCCCTCCACCTTTTCTCCTTCCTTACCTAATTCTGGATTCTGGACTTCCCTTGCCCCTACCACATCTTCACATCTTCACATTTTCAACATCTTCTTTCTCCCGTCTCCCAGCGTTCTCTCGCTGAAGTTTGAATTTTCTATTGATTATTCCCGCGTCGGGACACGTTCTTCCCGTCTCCAATGACCGCTCTCGCGACCTAAATACCGGTTTTAACCCCCCTGCGCCCTGTTTTTTTCCCCTACTGTGACACCATGGCGAATATGTTAGTCTACCTCTGGATGTCTAGACAACCTTTGAAGGTTTTATGTTCACTGACGTGATGCAGGTTGAACTCGACATGGCGGTCCTTTTGGCATACCATGACCTCCTATGACCGGCATGCCTCCCACGACTCCCCCTACCGTACCGGGGGACACGTCCCTCTCAACCAAAGTCGCCACGAGCCGCTCACATCTGTCGCAACTAGCGCAATCGAGTCTCGCCCAGACCTCTCCAACCCCTATGATGACGAGCCCACAAAAGGATCTGCAAGGGCACATGCATCCGAATGGAACGGCTCCGATGACTTAAGCTCTCCCACTCATCCCTACTCACCGGGGATGAGATCGGTCTCATCTCAGAAGAGACGATCGAACGACCAAGGCGAGGGTGCACCGGAGATTCAGATGCAAAGTTTCCACGACGGAGCACCACCGCCGCCACCGGTCGCTCACTCCTGGAGGAAGATTGAGCGCTGGTTAGAACACAATTATGAGGAACTCCTTGATCAGCTCGGTGAAGGATGTACCCAAAACGATATTAACGAATTGGAGCACGAACTCGACTGCAGTCTGCCATTGGAGGTGCGGGAATCGTTAATGGTCCACGACGGCCAAGAACGTGGCGGCCTACCCACCGGTGTCATCTTCAGCGCTATGCTACTCGACTGCGAGGAGATCGTTCAGGAATGGCGGAATTGGAGAAAGGTCAACGACGAATACCTCAGCAACGCAACTATACCACCCGCTCCCAGCTCTGCAGCAAGCTCCTCCGCGGCCGGTCCGTCTCAGCAACCCTCCACAATGTGGCAATCAGAATTGCTCGAACGTCAGGACTCCCAGCCTCCTGGTGCAGTTCAGAAGGCCTACGCACATCCTGCTTGGATTCCCCTCGCCCGTGATTGGGGCGGCAACAACCTGGCCATTGATCTGGCACCCGGCCCCGCTGGAAAATGGGGCCAGGTGATTATTTTCGGCCGGGATTACGACTGCAAATACGTGGTTGCCCGGTCGTGGTCTAGCTTCCTCGCAACTCTCGCCGACGATTTGTGCAGCGGCGACGTCATTGTTGACGAGGAGACGAATGAGCTGAAGTTGAAGCAATTCAAAAACCAAAATGTGGAGCCCCCATACCTGGAGATCTTGCGCTGGAGGACTGATCAGAAGTATGGCCGCCGTGTACCTCGCCGGAAGGGCCCCGTACCCAATGGTCTGGGTGTGAGCGCTTCAGGCAATCGGTCCAGCAGTCGCGAGTCCCCCTACGGCAGCCCCACGCGTGCCGAAGAACGCGGCCGCTCGCCGCACCGTTTCTCCAAGGGTGGAAATTCCCAGAGCCCCAAGACGCCATTCGGCGTGTCGAGCCCTCTTGCACGCGTGACTGAGGAGACCACAAGTCCCGTTGTCACTGCAGGACCCACAATCTCCGAAGACACCAAGGAAAACAAGGAGCCTCAGACTGAAGATCTCATGGAAATTGTAACCCCGCAGGTCTCCAATAAGGAGAACGAAGGGTTTTCCAAGCCCAATGAACTTAAGGAATCCGAGAAAACCGACTCCGCGGAGTCCTCAAACGCCATTGAGTCGGAGATCCTTGGCGAAATGAAGAACGTGGCTATTTAGAATAAGCCTTGCTTTTTTGAGTCCGGCCAGTTCCGGTCTCTCGAGTCTCAATTTTTCAAGGGCACCCGGCGTCAATGTGCAACTTATGGATGCGCGACAACGTTCTGCTTCTGCTTCTGTTTCTACTTTTGCTTCTATGTATAGAATTCCCCCTGTTCTTCTTCTGGCCTCAGTTCCACGGCATTTGTTGTAACTCTAGGGTGCTGTTTTGCTCCACTTCTGCGTTTTCTTTTTCTTTTTGGTTTTCCTTTGCCGTCGAGATGGCTCTGTGTTTACGGTCTTTGATATTTTTTTTGCCTGTAATTCTATGATGACAGTCTGCCTTGGTCTTTCGTGTCTCGCTACAATCCCATTTACTTTGATTATTCAATCTTAATCTCAAGTTGCCCAAGGCATACTACCGGGGCATATGTTGTACACAAGGTGCCAGTTGAGGCTTTCAATGTGCCAGGTGATTACTTCCCAGCTTGTACAAGTCTTGGTGTATGGATATATGGCATGGGTATGCTACTAAACATCCAACTATGGACATAAATCTGGGTCATCAATCCATTAATATACAGAAATCATGAATGAACATTCCAATATCCGGTTATAACCTTCAAGAAACAAGATTTTCAATCGACTATTAATCCCAGTCATCGTCGTCGTCGTCACCTCGATTTCTCACATTGGGGTTACAGTCCCGAATCCCACGTCTCCCCTTCTTCCTCCCAAATCCTCTCCCACCAGCACCGTCATCACTATCCTCCTCCCTCACATCATCGTCCTCCTCCCCACCCCCAATCTTCGCCGCCAAAAGAATGCCCTTAAAGACCAACCTCTTCTCCAAGACCTTCACATCAAACCCTTCAACCCCATCAAAGCCCCTAGCATCAAGTCCCTCAAACCCAACAATCCGATCGACCCCAACGCCATCTTTAAACCCAATTACACAAGGCAACACCTTGATCCCCAGTTTCTGCGCAATAAACGGCGTGTTACGCACATCCACCCGCGCAAACGAAACCTCGTAGTGCACATTCGCCAGCTCGCCAAGCCTCATATCCATAACTGCGCACCGCGCAAAATCAGGGTGCGCAAAGTGCACCAGACACCTGCTCGTACGTGTCGTGAAGTCTAGCACGGCCTGGTCTGATGAGAGTGTTGGGTAGACTTCGTTTTGGATGAGGCCTGTGTTGCCGCTCGTTGCCCGTGCGGAGTGGTTGTTTTTTGTGGCTGCGAGCTCGGCGTTTAGTTGGTGGATGCGTTGGTCGCGGTAGAGGGTGTCATCTTCGTTTTCGAGGGCGGCGAAGAGGGCTTCGTCGTCTGAGTCGGGCATTTTGGGGAAAGTGCGGGGGGTGGATTGAATGGTTTGTGGTTTGGGGATTTGGTTGTTTTGTATTGTTTTGGTGGGTTTGGGACGACTCTCCTGTTTGGTTTTTGGTTTTAAACCCAATGTCCCAATTTGAAGGTATGGATTGGGATTTTTAGGGGAGTGTGTGGTCAGGAGGGTTGAGGCTGGTAGGTCGGGAGCAGCTCCACCGGTATATGGGCTCGGTACGGAGTAGTCTACGCGTGAACAGCTTTATATATTTGTTTTCGAGGTTTTTACGTCTGCGATTGGGATGAGGTGCGTATTTCTTTGTTTCTTGTCCTTTAGTTAGTGGATCAATTTTGCGTATATTCTTTAGGAGGTTTTACTTTATGCACGTAGCCATCGTCCATATATAAGTCCAAAAATACAACTGCCAACTACGTAGTTACGTTGTATATCATCAATTGAGCGTTTTCAAGCCCTGGCCATCTGTATCAATAGACTACCAATATACTCGTCTCCATATGTTCCAATGCAATAGTACATCTACTTATGGATCTATAAATAAAATCCTGAGTCAGCAGCCCCTAACGCCGTGCTTAGGTAACGACATGCCTGCATCCGGCCGCGAATTCTGTTGTTGTCAAATCTCCTTTGGCCTTTTTTTCTTTGGTCATCTTCTCGAACAACTCCTTTTGTTCCTCGACTCCCCTGGATATATTCTGGGTGGTATCTGTCATTTCAGTTCCTTCGTCTTTCAAGAAACAGCCGATAACACAAATCCCCGCCCCCCTATTTGCGACCATTCACTCAACATGGCCGAAGGCAAGAAATCCGACGACTACACCGTCGACATGAACAAGGTTGATCAAGGGAAGGAGTTCGAGGCTGCGCCGCCGCCGACTCCCTCACCGCGCGCCAGTCCCGCCTTGACCAACAACCCCGCTTTTCCCGTCCTGGCATACTGTGGTTCGTCAATTATGATGACCGTGATGAACAAGTATGTTCTGTCGGGCTTGGACTTCAATCTGAACTTCCTCTTGCTCTGTGTCCAGGTATGTGGCAGATTTAGCAGTCTTGATCCCAGGCGAATTGCTAATATCGACAGTCTTTGGTGTGCATTGCGGCAATTCAAGCATGCAAGTCCATGGGTCTTATCACCTACCGTGATTTCAACTCAGATGAGGCCAAAAAGTGTATGGACTCCGATTATCACAAGCCGAGAGATGCCGCAGCTGACAGTATTCCATATTAGGGTTCCCGATTACGCTCCTACTGATCGGCATGATCTACACTGGTTCCAAGGCCCTTCAGTTCCTCTCAATCCCAGTCTACACCATCTTCAAGAACTTGACCATTATCCTGATTGCCTACGGAGAGGTCCTCTGGTTCGGTGGCTCGGTCACTAATCTTACTCTGTTCTCCTTCGGTCTGATGGTTTTCAGTTCGCTCATTGCCGCCTGGGCTGATATCAAGCATGCCGTGGAGAGCACCGGTGACACCTCTAGCAAGGTCTCCACCCTAAACGCCGGATACGTCTGGATGTTGATCAACTGCCTGTGCACCTCTTCCTATGTCCTGGGCATGCGCAAGCGCATCAAGCTGACCAACTTCAAGGATTTCGACAGTATGTGGTTCTTCTACGCTCGTTTCAATTGTTTGCTAACATGACCTTCTCTCCAGCCATGTTCTATAACAACCTCCTATCTATCCCCGTATTGATCGTTCTTACCCTGTTGGTCGAGGACTGGTCATCCGCCAACCTCGCCCGCAACTTCCCCGAGGCCAACCGTGACGGTATCTTCTTCGCCATGGTTCTGTCCGGTGCTTCCTCTGTCTTCATCTCCTACACATCCGCGTGGTGTGTCCGCACTACCTCCTCTACTACATACTCTATGGTTGGCGCTCTCAACAAGCTGCCTATCGCCGTGTCCGGTCTCGTCTTTTTCGATGCGCCAGTTACCTTCCCCAGTGTTTCCGCCATCGCTGTTGGCTTCATCAGTGGTATTGTGTACGCCGTGGCCAAGATCAAGCAGAACTCTAAGCCCCGTACCGGTGTTCTCCCCACGCCAGTCAGTGCCAGCAGCCAGAGCATGAGAGACTCCCTGCGCTCTTGAGGCTTGGAATGGCAATATGCATCTGACTGGTCAGTGTGTATACAAAAGTCAACCGCGTCCACGGTGCTCCTTTGCATGTGACATTATGATTCACGTTTCATTGCAGCCAAATTCAAGGGTGTTTTCTGGTCTGATTGGGAAAATCCTGCGATCACTTTGGTCGGTGTTGGTGTTTGATTCCTTTTTCTCTCTTCTTTTCTGTTATTCTCTCCTCTCCGAAGGGAAACAGACTCCTCTTATGCGGTTTCTCCTCCCGCTCTTGGTCTACAGTATGATTTAATTCTAACCTTGTTTTGACATGCGGTCATAGCATCCATCCCCTGCCTGTCTTGTTCCATGTATATAGCTATGCCGCGCTCTGTTTTTTTTCTAATAGAATGTTTTTCGATAACTAATTTGACCTATTCTTTCGGTTAGTTTCCTTTTGTTCCATGATCCTGTACTTAAAAGCTGCCAGATAGGTCTGTTCATGAGGTTGAAATAATTTGACCTTATCTCTCCCTTTTGTTTGATTCTAATATATCCCTCACTTGGAATGCCATATATGTACGTTGCCCAAATAAAAATTTATATAATAATCAGATCCCCTATCAGAGGTCAAAAGATTTGGTAGTGACGTTGCTAGGGTAGGGGTAGTCACGTTCTGCCAGTAGTACTACACCGACTCACGTGACAATCGTCTATTTCATGCCTTATGCACTAATTATTACATCACGTGATATACCCACTACCTCGAGCTATTCCCAGCAGTATGCTTCAATTCAGGTACCTTCTAGAGAGAAGTAATGCAAACCAAATGTTCAGAAGTATGATGGACTAAAATCAAAAACCAAACCAAATGGGAGGTAGAGAAGATTGAAGTGAAGTTGAGGACATTATATACTTCGGATATTTAATTATCCGGGTCGCTTTTCTTCTGCATCATCTTCCAGTCGCAGACACAGGTGACAGCTCCATATTTGTTTCATACAAGTTCATATAACTTTCCTTTTGAAAGTGAGCTTCTTTCTTCGTCGTCAGTCATGCCTCGCAATAATAAGAAAGTCAAAAATGCCCCTCCGCCGCGCGCCCGCGGACCAGGCAAACCATCTGGCCCATCGTCCAACCCTGCCAAGGGACAGCAGCATGGCAATGGGCAAAAGCAGGGAAGTGGTAATGCCAATCCACCTAAGAAAGCTTCTATGCAAGCAAACCAGAGACCCATCGTGCCATTTTTAAGGAAGGATCGAATTCTCCTGATTGGTGAAGGTGAGCTTCTCTTCTGTTTTAGTTGACATAATTGCGCTACGTTCTTCATTCTATGAGAGAATTTCGTTGAAATTAAGCTATACATGTACATTTTCCCGTGGTGTCTATACTCAGAGCTATTTTGATATGCGATATTGGAAACAATATGCATTCCTGTATAAATATGCAACATGCTTCAACACCGATTTATCTATTATATCTGGAAACATAAATTCTAACAGCCACCAGGTGACTTCTCATTCGCCCGTTCTCTAGCAAAACAATACAAGTGCCGCAACCTATGCGCCACATGCTACGATTCCAAAGAAACACTGTACAACAAGTACCCACAAGCTCCTCAGAACATCTCAGAGATCCTGAGCGCATCGACAAAGTCAAAACCAGCAAGCAATGAGACCGAAACCCAGCCAGAAGAGAGCAAATCCGAAGACCAAGACTCAACCAACCCCAACCCCAACCCCAATCCCAATCCCAACCAGCAAACCCCCAAAGTCGTCTTCTCGGTAGACGCGCGCAAACTCGGCACTCCGGCGGGCGGCGGCAAGGAAATCCGTACCGGATTCGCACGCCGCGAGCGCAAGAGACCAGCCTGGTACCAGCAAAACGAGCCCACAGGACCACCGTACCAGCCCGGTGGGGCGTGGGATGTGATCTGCTTCAATTTCCCGCATGTGGGTGGGCTTTCTACAGACGTGAACCGACAGGTTCGTTCGAATCAGGAGCTGCTGGTTGCATTCTTCAAGGCGTGTATACCGCTTGTTTCGAAGCCGCCACCGCTTATGGATGCTGATGATGATGAGTGGGTGTATGCGGATGGGGAGGAGAGTGAAGAGGAGGACGAGGAAGGAGGAGAGAGCGAGGAGCTGGGAAGAGATGATGATACTACCGGGAAGGGATTTCGGACTGGGCCTGGTCAGATCCTTGTGACTCTGTTTGAGGGCGAGCCGTATACGCTTTGGAATATTAGGGATTTGGCAAGGCATGCGGGGCTGGTTGTTGTGACTAGTTTCCGGTTTCCTTGGACTTCCTATGAGGGTTATTCTCATGCAAGAACGGTAGGGCATATTGAAGGGAAGGATGGGGAGCGCGGCGGATGGAAGGGAGAGGATCGGGAGGCGCGGATGTATGTCTTTGAGGTGAAGCAGAAGGAGCCGGTCAAGAAGGGAGGGAAGAAGAGAAGCAGAGATGATGATTCTAGTGATAGCGAGTAAGTAGGGATAATATCATGTTTCAAATTTATAAGAGAACTATAAGAAAATATATATCAGTAAGTTGTAGTATCTCGTTTCATCCTTAGTAGATGTCTGTCCGAGTTCACATAATGTAATCACATAATGTACACTTTCTTCATCTCACCCTCGTGGAAGACCTCTCCTGTTGTTGGATCTTTGACGTTGCCTGATTCCACTGATCCCATCTTCCGGCTCATCTCTATCAGCCTTTGCTTTCCATAGACTCGGCCGTTGGGTAGAACTATTGGGTCGCTTTCCACATAACTCTTTGAGTGATGGGCGTATGGCATGTTGCGTGCAAGCTCGTTCAGTTCAGTTGAGCAGATAGGACATACAGATGTCGACGTTGACTGTGAGTTTGAGCTGGACGATGTATATGCCGAATGGCACAGAGGGGTCTTCAAAGCTGAAAGTCCTGCGGAAAGGGCAATATGTAATAAAGGTTGTGCCGGTAATGAGAGCAGCTCATGGTGAGTCTCAATGAAAAGATCCGCGAGAAACTTCCAGCGTTCTCGAGCAAAGAGAGACTGTACTCCATTAGTAAAAACGCTACTCATCAAATATGAATGTTCGGCTTACTTTGTAAGGCTCGGCTCTTGTGTCCTGCGTGAAAACCAGTAATCCTGCAGCGCGCATAATATCGGAATTCTGAGCCTGATAGTTTGATATGAGGTATTTCTTTGCATGGAGTATTGCCTCAATCTTCTTAGACTTGTCTTGTGTCCTGACCATCTCGATGTATTGCTGCAGCCGGAGTTCAAATTCAAGATTTTGCTTCATAAGCATTATATTAGCTGACAGGCTTCAAGACGCGAAAGTTCAATATCGACTTACCGGGCTCTTTTTCAGCGCAGCCTTATTCTCTCCACACCATTGCAATGCCTCCTTGGTTTCCCCACGCCGCAAGCTATCCACAATCCGTTTAGCCTGTGTGAATACACCGAGGTCCACGAGATCCTCTACTCCTCTATCTTGGGCCATCTGTTTCGCACTTTCTGAGTAACCCGAGCGTAGCATATGGTCAACGAGTAAGCGGTCCAGCCGTACCCTTGACCACTGGTCGTATTTGACATCGGCTAGGCTCGGGATTTTATGTAGGGTCTCCAAGTGCTGAATACGCTTGCGAGATTGGTTGTGTATTTTCTTCTCTTCCTCCTGTAAGCCTTCCATCTTCCTTTTGAGACCTTGCATTCTGGATATCATTGCGTCGAGTGCGGCTAAGGTCTGTTCGGGTGTTTGGGTATTGGAGAGGGAGGCGGCGGCGGTTTCTTTGATTGCGGGGATGACATATTCTTTTTCTCGCTCGACGGCTCGTTGTACGGTTTTAAAATTTCTGCGGGCCAGTTCAAGTGGTAGTCGAAGGAGTGGTTGGTCCTGTGGAAGCAGCTCGGTTAGGTCCCGCTTAATCATAGAGGTGCGGAGTAATGGTTACCAGGATGATGTGACTCTCTGGGTTGAGCTTCGTAGACGTCAGCTCTGCTGCCATAGTGATGATGCCCTGGTTTGGTTTGATCTCAGATCCAAGTCCGAGAGTCAAAGTTGAGGATTACAGTTTAGACATGAAGTGGAGGGGAAGGAAATGCGGAGATGATGTCCAGTCACGAGATCCACATGGAGGACAAGCATTGACCGCCTCCATTTGCGGTTATACTACACTTCTGCGGTCTTTTTTTCTTCTAAGAGGTGGATCAAGAAGATACTAAGGAGTGCCAATCTGGTTTGGACGAAATAAAGTATAAAGAGACTTACATTGTAAGGACAAAACTAGATTTGAATACGGCACTCCATACATTTAACTTGGAAATATATTACAGCTAATAGCTTCAGATATGAACCGGAAACAAGCACTAGACATAACAAGCCAGCGCTAGGTACATGTACGTGATTCATTTACTAACGTCACCCAGATTCTCAAAGAATGGTAGATTCAACACATAGGCAGCCTTCAATATGAAACTCTGGAATAGAACAAATTTCCCTTTTGACCCAAGACTCCGGAAATAGCAAAATATGGTACAGGAAAAGGACCTGACGGCCTTCCTGGAGTGCATCTAATCGCTGTCGTCGCTATCATCCTGCTTGGACTTCCGGCGCTCCTTCTTTTCCTTCTTCTCCTTCTTCTTCTTCTTGCGCTCGGCCTTCTCCTCGGCTGTCTCGCCGTCGCGCTTGCGCTTCTTGTCTTCGACCTCCTCCTTCACGGGCTCGGGAGACTCCGCCTTGGTGGGCTCGGCCTCGGTCTTAGTCTCAGCGGCAGGTGCAACAGCGGAGGTTCCGGTGATGGGAAGGTTGAAGTCCTTGTACTCGCTCTTCCATTGGGCGGGTGTGGCCTCGTTGGGGCGGCCGTATTTCTGAGAGCAAGTTAGTATGCTGTACGAAAGAGAAGGTTGCTAAGCCACTTACATCGAGAGTTCCAGCGGTCTTCATCTTCTTCTTCTCGACGGCAGTGGGTCCCAAGCCCCAGCGGCGGGGGTATAGGTCACGCTCCATGATGCAACGCTTGACCTTGGCAACAACACCGTGGTCGCAGGTGGTGAGCTCGACAGTGGACATCTGAGCGATACCAATGGCGATAGCCTCACCCTTGGTGGTCATGAGGACAACCTCCTCGTGGCACTCAATACCGGCCTCTGAAGAATAAATTAGTAATTGTCAAAAAAACCCCAGGGGCAAGAAATTCACGTACCGTAGCGGAGAAGACCAGGAATCATGAGCTTGGCACCGTAGCAGACGGCGTTGACAGCGCTGTCCTTGACGACAATACGCTTGTAGCCGGTGAGCAAAGTCTCCAGGGGACTGATGACCTTGCGGAGGTAAGACTCGTCGCGGTTGTTGTCGTAGACCCACTGGGCGTCCATAACATCGTGAAGAGTGACCATACCAGGGCCCTCACCCATAGCTCCGGAGCGAACACGGCGAAGTTCCTGCATGTGGGCACCGACACCGAGGAGAAGACCCAGGTGGACACAGAGGGTACGGATGTAGGTACCAGCCTCACAGCTGACCCAGAAGACACCGAGGTGGCGCTCATTGTCGAACTCGTAGTTCTTGCTCTCGTGGATAGTACGGATACGGAGCTGGCGCTTGACAGCGGAGATCAGAGGGGGACGCTGGAAGAGCGCACCGGTCAAGGTCTCCAGAGCGCGGACGAATTGGGCTTCGCCACCGGGGATCTTGTCGTGGAGACGAATCACACAGACATACTCCTTACCGGCACCCTGCTGGGACTTGACCAGGCGAGTGGCACGGTCAATGCAGACGATCAAGCAACCGGTGACCTTGGGATCAAGGGTACCACTGTGACCAGTCTTCTCGGCTCTTCAGAGGAAAAGTGGTCAGCAAAAGTGCGAAACCATTGAGGGGTTCTGATGGACTTTTATTTACCTGAGGATCCTCTTCATCCAAGCCACGACTTCATGACTAGAAGGGTTCGACGGCTTGTCAAGGTTGATGACACCGGAGCTGATGTATGACTTCAAGTCACGGCTCAGGGGAGAGGAGCCAGCAGGGATAGGGGTGAAGTGACCGGTCCGAACGAGCACTACAAAAAAGTCAATGTTGGCTGGTCAAGCGTGGAGTTTAAGGACAAGCGTACGCTTCTCATAGTTCTTAAGCAGAAGCGGCCAATCCGATGTATCAACGGAAGGAACGGACGCTTCAGGCTTGATGGCGTAGTCCATCTCCGAGGTCTTGACGACTGCCATTTTGTTGGTTGTCGTTGAAGGATGCGCGGTGAAAACCCCGAAAATTTGTCGAAGGAAATTTTGCGAGTGCGGCAGCTCCAGTACCCAAAGCAGCTTAGCGCCTGGAGAAGGCGCCACGTGACCTGGAGTTCTCGACTTTTTACGCCTCCGATTCCAAGGACTTCCAATTTTTGAGAGGTTTTGCTGATCGCATAGATCATTTGAGAAAACAAGCCAATTGCTTCATCTAGAGATACTCAAAGACGGTTAACTACTTGAGTTCCACAAATCCGTATTTGTGGACAAACAATGCCCAAAACCGTGTTCTTGTTGAATATCACTATCTATCTCAAGTCCAAATGGGCACAATAAACACCGAAACGTCTGCCAGGGGCAATTATCCCCCTTGCACGTTGAAAACGGCGCAGAGCATGTACGGCTCTCGATCTAACCTAGTCTCCGACCAACGCCTCTGCCATTCCAAGAACTAGAAGAAGTCCAGCTGCTCCAGGATGATCCTGATGCCGACGGCTCAGCCGGCCTTGGTGCGCGGCTCGCCGTTCCATATGTTCGATATCCGCTGTTGGGGTCGTGGTTGGTGAAGTATCTCTCCAAGAAGGCGGGAACAGTGAGGAAGTTTCTTCCACCGCCGAACGTCGGGTAAATGCGTGTGAGGAAATTGTAAGTATGGGCAGCGACAATTCCTGTGAGATCTACCAGCAGGTGATCCCATCCGTTCAAAACCATGCCCAGGAGAAGCATTACGTATGGCATGAGTTCCACCGGAATGTCGACGCCCCAGAACCTCGTCTTCGTTCCTCGGTTCGTCTGGGAGAAGGTGTAGGCGAAAGCCATGAGCAAGGCTGAGTTCAAGTTAGTGTCTGCCTGAGAATTTAACAAGGTACGGCAAGCTTACGTGTCATCAAGATAGGCGTTCCCAGATAACCACCTGCAGTGAGCTTGGGAAAGTTAGCAAATTTGGAAGACATTGTTGGACTACCAGGATGACGAGTCAAATAGGATGTAGATGGTATTGGAAAAGAATAGATGATGTATATAGAAATGTAGGGCACCTCCGATACTGACGCGATATGAAATCACGCCAGTGAGCTCGAAGGCAATCCCACCATGCCCACACCTGCACAACACCTGAATTTTGCGAATTATGATGGTGTTGCACAGATGCAGGGGTGCTTTCCCTCGCCTTCAGGAACCGAATTCAGCTAGATTTCGAAGCTGGGCGGGCAGTTATAGCGAGGGATTGGATATGGACGCGAACGCAGATGAAAGAAAAGCAGACTCTACCGAATCACTTACCATGAGGCTGGAAGCTACAAATAGGAGATAAACGAAGAACTCTCCAGGGGCCATGCTCCTCTCCGCATCGCTGCCGAAGCGGTACACTATCCGTGCATTAGCACTTTGATCAGGTCAAGCCAATGCGATACCGAGGCATCATACTGAAAATAACATCAAAGATGAAACTTAATCTCGGTCCTGTTAGTAAAAATGGGGTGACCAGCCGGTAGATCTGCGGAGGCCATGAGAATATAAGGCTCGGCACGAATGGTGCCCAATAGAAGCTCACTAAGCCGCTATACATCAAAGCGGATTGAATCACAGTCAAGGCTGTAAGGGTCCTGAATGGCAAGTCAATAATGAGAGCTTGGGATCGGCGAATAGAATCCGCATACCTAGTGACCGGGGGAGCCGCCCAGAAGGCATCCATCTTGAGAAAGAATAAGATGCTTGATGATTAATTGATCACGACTTAGATCATTACAGTCGCTCACAAAATAGCCAAATTACTGTGTGGTTGAAGAAAGAAGGAGAAGGACAGGTGGAAAGAAAAAGGTGCGCAAATCTAACTTCGGGAGAGTTTCTCCGATATCCGTTGTTTACGTAACTACCTTGTATCCAACGGATTGTTCTAGGGACCCCCCATTTGGTTATTGGGACCCCGTCTGCCCGATAGTTCAGGCATAAACTTACCGCCTACCATAAAGGTTCACCGCCTTTTTGGCCGCTTTTACTACGATTTGTTTGTTTAAGGTTCGGAGTTTGCAACGTTTGCAAAGGGTCAACCATATATGCAGGTTGCTTCCTACTTTGCAACTTGCTTCTTCTTTCTCTTCTGAGTTATTATTCTCCCCTTCAATAAGTTGAGGTCCAGGTCAGGGACCTGCTTTCGGGCCGGGATCTTTTCAACAGAAAGGTAAGCTCCGTACCTCCGTACTTTCCCGGCGAAAAGCTGATGGCCGGAAAGCTAAGCCTAGATTTCAATTTCAATAGACCTTTCTCCACCATTTCTGATCTCTTTCGCGTTTTCTTCACGTTTTGAGCATTTATTTCTTCACCATGGCCTCTTTAGGGCTTGCATATCTTGAAGACTCGGATTCCGAGTCTAATACCGATCCCGATATCACTCCCGAGACCAAACCCAACCCGTCTAGCGCCCAGCTACCGCTGCCAACCTCTACACAGCCGACAGGCGCAATCACGACGGTGCTGCCGCCCACCGATCGTACATACACGACCTCCGATGAAGCAAAGGATGCTATCAACGACTTCCTACGCCCACGTGGGTATGCGGTTACGATCCGGCGGTCTAAGACTACCAAAAAGGGGGTAAAGAAGA
This sequence comes from Penicillium paneum, assembly GCA_023627375.1. Lineage (NCBI taxonomy): Eukaryota > Fungi > Ascomycota > Eurotiomycetes > Eurotiales > Aspergillaceae > Penicillium > Penicillium paneum. The sequence continues at coordinate 784,089 of JAMAFK010000005.1, forward strand.
CTGTTCGGCTTATCTGTGATCATGGTCGGAGGCGAGAGGCGTATGCGCATCGTCCTCCACCGAAGAAGCGAGTCAATACCACTACTAAGGCTTTGGAATGCCCCTTTTCTATGGCTCTCCGGCGAGACCTCGGAACAGATCTTTGGCATGTCACAATCGAGAACCCGTCTCATAATCACGAGCCATCTCCTGCATCAACTCACGCTGTACAGCGGACCCTCGAGCTTACCCATAAAAGAGAGCAGATTATTACTGCGCTTAAATTGGGTCGTACTACTCGTCAGATCATGGCCGAATTGCATAAGGCTGACCCCGATACTGCTATCATTCCGCGTGACATCTACAGTATTCGGCTGAAATTGAAAAGCATAAAACATGAAGAAAGAAGCATGAAATAAAGCGTGCATATTTTACTGAATAAGAATTCAAACTTACAGAAATAAGTATGACCGGCAGAAAAATTAAAGAAATGGCAGAAATAGCTGATGCCTAAGGGATCAGGCAGTATAAGGCGGCATTAGGCAGAGATCAGCCAAAGTTTTATGGGGTAAGCTCGAGGATTCGCTGTACAGCGTGAGTTGAGGCAAGTCATATTTCGTGGTTATGAGACGCGTTCTCGATTGTGACATGCCAAAGATCTGTTCCGAGGTCTCGCCGGAGAGCCTCCCCTATTATCATTATTTCAGGTTGTTTCCCGGTGAGATATTGTTCGAATGTGCTATCGCATGTGAATAATGTACAATTGTGGAATATAATTGGGTATTATTGCCTCGTGCGTGCAGTACCCCGAACAGCCAATCCTCCGTCTGGACCTTCAATCCACACATCCCAAGCTCCAGTGTCATTTTTAGGCTTGCCACAGATCACCAGCTCCTGCTCAACAAAAAGAGGCGCTATATTCTTATACTCAAAATCACTGATGCAGAGATTCAATCTACTCAGCTGTTGCTGAAGCACACTTAGCATAAGCGTGAGCGTCAACGGACCGTGCACTAAAAGATTTGGGTACCCCTCCTGGTTCTGAGTATAGCCCTTGTCAAGGTGGATGGAATGGGCATTGAAAGTCAGCGCGGAGAATCGGAATAGCAGTGCTTTAGTAGGTATGAGGGCATGGCGGAACGTTGCATCAGAAGGAGCTTCATTGCGCCGGAATCATTAGCACATTCGACATCATATTCAAGGGTTGGAAGCATATCCTCACGTTTCACAGTCCTAACAGGCTTTCCGAATTGCGCTTTATCGGCTTCGATTTGGGCGCTGGTCTTTAGGCGCATGAAAATGAGGTCCCGATTCTCAATGACCGACGATTCTCCCGCATCGTCTTCGTTCTCTTTCCATATTCGGTCCCAGGTCTGGTCGGCCGTTTCTTGCTCGGAGACATTGCCGACGCGACGCTCAATGGTGACAATCACTTTCTCGTCCCCCTCGCGACCTCTCACTGTCACATTGCGAATGGATTCTATGCAGACTGCGCGACTGCCATCCAGAGGCGGACTGCGCACAGGAAATCTTAGATTCCCACCTGCCCAAAGACGCCGATTAAATGGTTCGCCCGGCGTGTGTAGCGTATCTGTGCAGTCCGGGAGTAGTTGGGACAAGGTCACCTGCGGCGGGAAGTAGATTAAGTGATGACCGGCCGGGAGTGGGGACGGATTCTGTAATGACGGTAGAGTCGCATAATCTGAGGAGTCCTGAGAGTGTGGAAGAAGATCTCGGAGTGTGAGATTCAGGAGATGGGAGGGTTGGGGGTGCAGATAGTCGTAAGTCAACGGGAGCTTCCTTGTGGTCAGTTCATGATGCAACCGCTCGGAGAGCGAGGAGTAAGTCCGACATGTATGACGCCCGCCTCGCAAAGAGATCAAGGGTCGAAGGGGATTTGCCTTCATGAGCAAAGACGCCGACTCCAGTGCTGAATTGGGCGATTTGATAATCGCAAGATCAGTTGAAGCAATAGATTGATTCCGCGTTTGATTTGTTTGTCTGTCGCTCATTGCGGGATTCAGCCCACACCGCTCGCAGATCCGATGTCGCCTGTCGATGAGATGAGAAGCCGAAGATTTGATTTGATTTGATTACAATAGGTCCAGCTCAATTAGCACGGAAACACCCATCCATACTTCAATCAAAATGGCTCGCTTGAAAGTCGCCTTCCTAGGGCCGTTGGGGTCCTTTTCGCACCAGGTAAGAACTTTATCCCACATCATTGCAAATGCATCTTGGCTTGATGATTGATCCCTGTTATAGGCTGCCGCAGAGTCCTTTTGCAACCTACCCGCCGATCTACAACCTGAAGTCTCATTCCCAGATGCCTTCGCTGCTCTCCAAAAGAAAGAAGCTGACTACGCCGTGATTCCATGCGAGAACTCGACCAATGGCTCTGTAATGCAAACATTAGACCTCTTGGCAGACCGGAATGGTTTATATAAAGACGTGAAAGTCTGCGGAGAATATTACCTGACAGTGCACCACTGCCTAATGGTGCGCAAGGGCACATACTCCGGTGGTTGGGCAGACTACGACGGCTCGATAACCAAGCTGTACACACACCCGCAGGCATGGGGCCAGTGCGAAGCTTTCTTGACCAAATATTTCAAGGGCGTCGAGAGACAGGACGTCACGTCCACATCCAAGGCGGCGGAGATCGTCTCCAAGGAGACAACGGAACGAGGCGCTGCCATTGCCAATCGCTTCGCGGCAGAACAACACGGGACAGACGTGCTCGTGGAAAATATTGAAGACAGAGCGGACAATACTACCCGTTTCCTGATCTTCAGAAACGTGCGCGATGAGCGAACTGCCCAGATCGAGCTCGAGAAGCCGAACCCGCCTACGGTGGAAGGCGAGCCTGCCCTGGAAGCCACGCACAAAAGTTTGATTACTTTCACGATTGATCATTCATCTCCCGGTGCATTGGCAAATGCGCTGTTGATCTTCAAGGCTCATGGCTTGAATCTTACGAGCATTAACACAAGGCCGAGTCTGAAGAAGTCGTGGCAGTATATCTTTTTCGTCGAGTGTGGATGGACACCCTCGGATGTGAACAAAGAGGCGGTCCACAAGGCCCTCGATGATTTGCGTCAAGTTACTGAGACATGTAAGGATCTGGGGACTTGGAAAGATCAGCTAGGGTCAAGCAATGCTTGACTTCACGGACTGGCCGGCCTCTTTGATTGAGGGCAACGCATTGACGATTTTGCAAGCGCACTGAGAACGTCATGTCATGCATGTTGCAGATATCCGATTACTATACGAATAGATGAAATAAAAATGTACGCACTGTCGATGATATGGACAAAGTGTACATACACCGCAAGATAAAACAGAAATTTTAATAAAGAATAAATAGCACCTTCTATCAACCCTGTCGGGTGCTTTTTTTTCTAACGAGCAAATAACGAGCGAAGTACCAGAAAATGCCATTCAGAGATGAAACGACAGAACTGGCGGCGACATAAAACAATCCAACCCCGTCCGGCTTACATAGAGTAAGCAGTGCAAGCAGCGGTGGATGACCAAACGTTGCAGATCACTGCACCCAACCTTTCAAATTGCAATTTAAACCTCATCTTCATCTGGGACACTGAGGCGAGCTCAGTGTGCGTATCTTGGAGCTTGGACGACACTGTACACACAAATTAGAGCTAGACGAGTGATAGCCTAGCTGGATGTCTCACCTCTGAGCAGCTTCACGGGGCGTGGACCAGGCCTTTTTTGGTTATCCTTCACGGATGCCTTAGTTCCATCGCGGGAGCCGCCTGTATGATCCACAGGGCGAGCCGTCAAAAGACTCGCCGCGGGAGCTTCTGGCCGTTCATCCTCGCTCTCTGCGAGGGGGCAATACCGTCAATCTGGAGAATTATCGTTAACAAAAACATGGACAACGGAAAACGGAAACACGGAAGGAACATACCATCGTAGAACTCGTCATCATCGCTGTGGTCGGCAAGCTGTTCAAAGTTGACCTTGTATCGGAGAATGGCACCGATACCACCGAAACCCTTGACGAACTGGTTTCCTTCGCCGGATCGATCAGACACGAACTCAAGGTTGGCACCATAGTCCTTGTAGGCCTCGGCAAGCCATTCGAGGAAAGAGCCTGATTCGATAACCTCCATATCCGACCCGGTTTCCTTGTCTATGAACATCTCCTTGTTGGCTTCCTGGGCCTTGGTTGTGTGGATGATAACCTGAGCGCCAGCCGAGTTTTTCATAACCCAGCGAGTGATTTCCAAGTTCTCGTGGACGATCAAGATTTCGGCCGCACCAAGCTCCATTGCCTTGAGGGTATCATCAATACCATAGCAGACCTTGCCAGTGTCCTGGCTGATCTCCTGGAAGTACTGGTTAATGAGCTTCTTCTCCTGGACAAACTTGACGTTGCTCAGGGTCTCGCCAGCCAATTCGATGGCCTGGTTGAAACCGTTCTCGCCACCGTAGGAAACATCGACAACCTTGATAACCTTGGTTTGCAGACGACCATCGAAGAGGTCGGACTGGTTGAGATCGTTCTTGAAATCGGCGGAACCAGCCAACACAATACCGGCGACATTGGGCTTGTCGTTGGTGATGAAGTTCTGAACAGCCAATTCAGCGATCTTGCGCACGTAGTTGTGGCGCTTTTCCTCACGGAGACGCGAGAAACGCAGAGCAGATTGACCACCACGGCCCTGTATGGATCAGTATGGATGAACATCGTACTCAGTCAGTCGGGACACTCACGTGCTTCTTGGGCAGATCAACGGTGAGACGCTGAAGGATCTCACGGGTGTTGCCACTGAGAGTACCGAACAAAGTACCGTTACCGTCCATGACAATGAAACCGAACTTCTGATCGGCCTCGAGAAGCTCACTCAATGCCTCGGTGTGGAACTTGTTGTCACACAGGTAGAGGGAGGTGTTAATGGGCTTGAAAGGTTCGAAGTCGATGTTAATCTTGCGCTCCTTTCCTTCGGAGGTGATAATTTCACCACAGTACACGACCAGTCCATTGGGAGGGACCTTGTTGTAGAGCTTCAAACGCTGCTGAGTAGAGGTAATGGCCGACAGCACGGAGAGTCGGTTCACTCGAGATTTAATGTTGGAGGCGGTACCCTATTGTGCGATTAGGCGACGTTCGGCGCAGACAAACCAGAGGGATATGGTTTCACGTACATACTCTTCAGCCAACATCTTGGCTGCTCTGCTAACCTGATCCTTGGGGGCTGAATTGGCATATTAGCGGCGACCGTAAGTGGCGGGTTCAGGGACAGCGCACGAATAATGAGCGAAATCATGGAGGTTCCATTTCCACGAGCGGCTTCAAGACGCTTGATCAGCTTCTTGACCTTCCAGATCTCGATATTCTTCTCAGCTTCGTTCGGCGGAGGAGCGCTCATCTTGGCGAGGCGACAGTTGATCAGGGGGAAGAGTTATCGGAGGCCCTGCAGACGCCTGAAGACTTGGTCAGTAATGGGGGGCGGGAGTCGGCGAACAAAGATTTAGGCTTGCCTGTTTTACACCTAAAATCAGTTAGTAGGTGCGAAAAAAGGAAAAAAAACATGTGAAAAGTGAATGACGGTTTTTTTTTCTTGAATACTCATAGATTCGAGCACGGAGAGTACATACCTTTACTGAAGATGACGTTCAGAAGCGACAGCAAATTTCCTCGTGGGGTTGGACATACATCCGTGGACAAGTTTGTTCGAGGGGTCGGCTGGCACGCTGAGGTAAGCCAGGGCTACCCCCAGGGCGTGACGTATCTGGTACTTGCCGGGTTATGGCCTAAGACCGGGTGATCAGGTACAGGTACATTGTTCTTGTATGTTCTTCTGCTTTTTTCGGCTAGGTACATATGTATAGTACTATCTATATATAGGTCTATACTGCATGATAGCATGTTCATGTTACATACATATAGTAATAGGCGAGTTATCCCATAGATACCAATTCTGGCTTTGCATAGTATGCAAAACATTCCCAATACATTATCTCTCTTATGTACTGGACCTGTCTAAAACAATGTTGAGTAGGTCCTTGCTGGGAAAGTGACAACCATGTGGCTTAATATAACTGCCTCATAGAGAAGAACCCATGAGATGATATATCCAGCCTACAGATTCCAACAGCCCATTCAATTAGTCACATACAAATCTTGAGCTTATCAAATCTCTGGGATCCGCACCCCACACCAGCGGAAGCTCTTTCGACGCTAAGCTCTTTTCAATATCGAAAGGTCGCTCTCGCCTCTTATCTTTCTCTGCGAGCTATCTCCATGTGATAAGTGAGGGGAGTTTTTCCCTTCCTTGATCTTGACTTTCCTTCCTGCACTTCACCTCGGGAACTCCCAACTTGGAATCCTCATATATCTCTAGGGTCGCTGCTCTACTACCATTGTGCTGGTAACGGGAAAATATGTCAAGGGCTGAAACAGATGAAGATCACGACAGTGAACCGGTATATGGCTCACTGAGGATACCGATTGCGACACCGAGCTCGCACGATCATGGCCATCTATATGGTAGTCCGACCGCCGATTCGGAGACCGGCGGTAGACAGAGGTATGTCACTTCTGTTGTTGAAAAAGCCTGACCGTTAAGCTCATTACTGTGCGCAGGTCGTCGTCGTACTCGATCCGAGTCCGCCAAGCCGGGGGTCCCAACAGTATAGACAACTTCGCGCGATCTTGGCAGAGAGCCGCGGCCTTTCCAGAAGTCCTCCCACGGCGGTTGTCGTTTGTCTCTGCGCAACCGCAATCGGACGATGAATTTGCCGTTGCCACTGGCCAAGCATACGTACCAAGAAGCTTCCCATCCTGGGGTCGGCACTCGGATGTGGACCGGCCGCTGCTCCAGGACTCGGACTCGGACCAGGATGATGGAGACTCACGAGCGCCTGGATCTCCCAGGAGGGCACTACCTAGTTCTGGGCTGCTTGCTTCGTCGTTTGATAGAGCTTTTGCGACATCGTATGGCACCATCTCCTCACGGATGAGCGAATCGACGCGGAGGAATGCGATTCAATTCCACCGAGAGCAGCATCCCCATGTGCATGTGGATGGGACTGAAGATTTGGATGCGGGCCCACTACTTGTTAAGCATGTCCAACAGGAAGATGGCACCCAGGTGGATATCATCGTTGGGCAATCCACCCTTCCGCAGACAATCTTCAACTCGGTCAATGTGTTAATTGGTATCGGCTTGTTGAGTCTTCCATTAGCAATGAAACATGCCGGGTGGGGTTTGGGATTGGTATTCCTTGTCTTCTCGGCAGTTACTACTTCCTATACAGCCAAGGTGCTGGCTAAATGTCTGGATGTCGACCAGACCGTTGTCACGTATGCCGATCTGGCTTATATCAGTTTCGGGCAACATGCTCGGTTGGTAACAAGCTTCCTCTTCTGCTTGGAACTTCTAGGAGCATGTGTGGCGTTGGTTGTGCTCTTTTCAGACAGTTTATATGCCCTGGTGCCAGGACTGAGCATCCTCCAATGGAAGATCGTATGTGGAATTGTGCTTCTTCCGCTCAACTTTCTGCCTCTACGATTCCTGAGTATTACCAGCATATTGGGTATAGTTTCGTGCACATCAAGTAAGTCCTCTCCCGATCTGGTGCTGATAGATGGAACTGACATCCGAAAGTCGTGATACTCATTTGTGTCGATGGTTTCATTAAGCCAGATGCACCGGGCTCCTTGCGGCAGCCAGCTAAGACATTCCTCTTCCCTGAAAACTGGGCTACCGTGCCTCTGAGTTTCGGCCTTATTATGTGTGAGTGAAGGACAGCAAGGAATTGTGATCATGAGGCTAACTTGTTGAAAAGCACCTTGGGGTGGCCACGGCGTCTTCCCTAACATCTATAGAGATATGAGGCACCCTCAAAAATACGGGAAAAGTCTTCGGGTGACCTATCTGTTTACAGTAAGAACACTAAGTACCAGAATGAAGTTCGATTCTAACAAGTTCACAGTTTATTTTGGACTGCTCAATGGCGATCATTGGCTGGCTAATGTTTGGCGATGGCGTCCGCGACGAAATCACTGCGAACATTCTCACCGTCACCAGTTACCCACAGTCCCTATCCGTTTGCATTGTGGTCTTCATTTCGATCATTCCGCTCACGAAAGTGCCATTGAAGTGAGTCTAACACCCTCACTGGTTCTCGGACACTGCTGACAAGCATATAGTGCTCGGCCTCTTGTGGCCACAATGGAAGTTCTTTGTGGACTCGGAGGTGGCCATGTGCTCGCTGAGAACAGCTCAGCAACACGGCAAAAAATCGGACGGGCAATGGTGCGCGTTTTTATAGTGGCCATGATTGTTATTTTGGCGGTTATATTTCCGGCTTTCGATCGTATCATGGCTTTCTTGGGGTCATTCTTGTGCTTCACGATCTGTATCATCTTCCCTCTTGCATTTCATCTTAAGATCTTTGGAAAGGATATCGGTCGAGGCGAGTACATCCTTGATTGGATTCTGCTCATCGTCTCCTCGATATTGGCAGCCGTGGGTACTGTCTTCGCCTTCTTACCGCAAGACATGCTCTCTGCAAAGTAATTTCCACTTGCAGCATTACACGGAGTATCATAGCATATTTTTCGCGCAGATAATCACTTTTTATTGAGAATGACGGCGAAATTGTTTCTTGTTTTGCCAGACCTTAACTCTTCCTTCTTAAAAGCCTTAGGCGAGTAGGTACCGGTATGTTCCCAGAGATGGAAAACCAGCTTTGAAGTCCGCTTGCTTTGTGTTAGACGGAAGCCCAGAGAAGCCATGATTTCCCCTAGTCTTTCCTCGTTAAGGTAGCGAGAGTTGTCCACGCATGCGATAGGCAATACCAGAAAGAGACTGGGAACAAGTTCAATAGGGCATTTTGACGTCAAGAACTTGACACAACGCTTGAGCATTTCACCCCGTCCCGTAGCATCAGGAACATAGTTGAGCACCAATGACAGACTGATCATGTCGAAACGTTCATTGTCACTGGATGGCAAAGGTCGTTCCATGAAATCTTGCTTCAGAATCCCCGGCTCTTGGGAATTCAAATCGATCCGCGTGACATCTAAGGCCGGGTTCGTAGAGCAGGCGTTTTTGGTGCTCAAAGCTCCCACTTCAAGGACCCGGAGCTTTGGAATGGTCTTGTTCCATTGCTTCAGTTGCGGCTTGATCCAATCAATGAGCACTTTGCTCGAGTCTCCACCGCGGTCCATCGACTGGCCTAGCTTACTGGCGATCTGATAACTTTCTAGACCGCCATTGGCTTGGATTTGAGCGTCGATACTGCTCACTCGGGCTTCATCCCCGGCGGCCAGAGCTTGAGCTCGGACTTTGAGAAGTCGATGATGGGATCGAATCAAGGTGCGGGTAGCCTTGGCTGAAAGAGCAGCGTCCTTGGATTTGACGATGCGAGGCCGACTATGCGACAACAACAACGGCCTCTTGGATCGTTTTTTGGGAGCCATGCCTTGAGGATCGCGAGAAGTCAGAAGATTAGGATGACAGATTGAGATACCAAGAATATTTGGGTCCCTTAGATCTCTTTGAGGGACCAATATACAAAAAGGAGAGCAGGTCACTGGCATGCGAAGAAAAGCTGTTCAAGAAAATGAGCCAAATATGATGTTAATTCTGATTGGACGAAAAAGTAACCGTACCGTATGACTGTGACCGAAAAATACCAAAAGTACCAGACCCAGCGGGCTGCAGGTCACCTGACCCACACACAGCACTAGGGTTTTCGCTAAGCGAAGACCACTCCAAATCCGTTCGACTTTTGACACTGCGATAATCCATCATCGACAGCGACCGACGACAGCCATGGCCCCCTCCGACAACAAGACCGGTATGTCACAATGAATATGCGCTCTTCCTATTGCGATCGCCGCCTTGCCAATTGTGAATTCGTCGTGTGCACGTGGAGGAAGATATTCGGATTCAAAAAAGTTCGATATTTGGAGATCACCTCGCAAAGAGCCAGAGACGCCAGGACATATCGCAGAACAACCCTGCATCACAATATGCCTACCGATCTCAAAATCTGCGCCTCCACTTCAGAATCCTCGACCTACTACAACCACACCGGCAAATTCACAAATGGCAATCCACGGACGAACTTTTTGTGATTTTTTTTTTAGTTCACTCCGCTAACGAAATATTCTCTACAGGCAAGAACAAGGCCAACGCCGCCGCCAAGGCGGTTGCCAAGGGCGCTTCGGTACGTAGCAAAAGATGAAGCAGACCAAAGAAATCCTTTTGGAGCCTATCGCTAACGCGGTTGTGGCAACAGCTTCACAAGTCCCGCAAGGTCCGCACCTCGGCCAGCTTCCACCGCCCCAAGACTCTCCAGCTGTCGCGGTCCCCCAAGTACCCCCGCGTGTCCGTCAACCACGGCCCCGCTCTGGACTTCAACAAGATTGTTCTGTACCCCTTGAACACCGAGAGCGCCATGAAGAAGATCGAGGAGAACAACACCCTCGTCTTCATTGTCAACGTCAAGTCCAACAAGCGCCAGATCAAGCAGGCTCTTAAGAAGCTGTATGATGTTGACACCGTCAAGATCAACACTCTTATCCGGTATGTTCTACTGTGTTTTTATATACATGAATCAAAACTAATATATAATCTTTAGCCCTGACGGAACCAAGAAGGCCTTCGCCCGTCTTACCCCCGATGTCGATGCTCTTGACATTGCTGCCACCAAGTTGGCCATTGTCTAAGCGGGGAATGCTCGAAAAGGATTTCTTAGGGTTTTGGCGAACTTTGTTTTACACTGCGGTGATGCTAAAATACCAGCCGGGCTGAATGATCAAAAAGAACATAACTTGTGAAAGTGAAATGCACGATTCCAAAAGAATCGCCGGACTTGTCGGTCCTGTAATGGCTAAGACATGTTCCGGACCACGTTGTAGTGCGCTGTACTTTTGTAGATTTGTATAGTTCTTGTAGTGCATCAAGAGAATAGCCGACTTTGCCAATCTTATACATCTGCTTTCTACAAGGTCAGACTTTTGCAGTTAAGCCGGTTCCATCACTCGCAAGATATATATAGTCCACATGTAATGATTCTCCAACCTAACGTATTAGCTTTATGCACGTTCTCACGATCTTCCTATCCAGGAGATGGTAGCGTCAATGACAACACTAGTTCTACAAACAACATCCCCACAGATAGAAAATATATTGTACAAGACAACATGGTTCAGTTCATAAATCGACACTCTAGTATACAAGTGATGGTTCCACAATCCGTCTATCCATCCATAAACCCCCAAAGAAAAACCCATCCAACCGCCATCCAAGCCCAAAAACGGAGCATGACAGACTCCAACCTGACCAATCTTCAAAAAAGTGATTGGCATCAATAGACATGCATCCATCCAGACAGCGATCATAGCAGAAACCGAGAACACACAGGTAAACGCTTAGTGGCCGGGGCCGCCGCGCATGTTGTCCAGCTTCGAGAGGATAGCCAGGCTGGTATCCATCCACCGGTCAACGCAGTTCTGTGCGCATGACTCCTCGGACTTATCGAGGGTGCCGGAGGTGATCTTGCTGGTGATGCACTTTTCCCAGCAGACTTCGTTCAGGTGGTGGACGGCTGGAAAGGGATTGATATTAGCTATGGGTTGATTCCAGGTGGAATATATCAAGCGCTAGACTCAGACTCAAGATCAAGAGTATAGAGAGCATCAAGTATAAATTTATTTTATAGAGAAGATGGAGATGGACAACTCACTCTGCTGAATGTTGGACTTCTGAGCCTCGTTGGTCAGGACCTGGTTGAGCTCCTTCTTATCGCTGTCGGTGAGCTTGGTGAGATCGAGCTGTTGTTCCATAATGGCGATATAGTATAGGAGATGCGAATAGCAATTGAAGTGGAATGGGATACGGAGAGCAGGGGATAGCAGTTGGATGGTAGCTGGACGGATGTCCGCAATTCAAAATCAAAGGCGGTGGCCACCGGCACAAAAATGACGCGCAGTTTTCCCTATCGATAGCAACTTGCGTCCTTCGTTTCAAAGTTCTCATTGAAGAGGAATAACACACCCTGTCGACACACTGTTAGATCGAATACGATCGCTTGGAATATTTCTATCATATCTATCTCGTCATCCTCATCTTATCTGTAATATATCGCCCGCCATGCCTCCGATTCGCACTGCCCGCAATCGCAAACCGCCTCCCGCTGGTTTCGACGATCTCGAAGACACACTGCTGGAATTCAGCAACAAAATGAAGGATGCGGAAAACGCATCGCATGAAGGAAAGAAGAAATACGAGGTCCTCTGGCCGATATTCCAGATCAGTCATCAACGTACGAGTCTCCTCTCTGCAACATCGAGAAATCAAATACGGTTTCGCTGACTTATTGCTTGCCCTCTTTACCAGGCTCACGATACATCTATGAACTTTACTACGAGAAAGAAGCGATCTCGAAGGAACTATACGATTTCCTGCTCAAGAATAAGTATGCCGATGCCAACTTGATTGCCAAGTGGAAAAAGCAGGGCTATGAGAAGGTTAGTATTGCGATTCGAGGCACTTTCATTCAGAAAATGGACTAAACTAACTGATCTCCCTAGTTGTGTTGTCTGCGCTGTGTCCAAACGAAAGAGACGAATTTCAATTCCACGTGTATCTGTCGAGTGCCCAAGGCTCAGCTCAAGGAGGACCAGACGATTCAGTGTGTCAACTGTGGCTGCAACGGCTGTGGAAGCAGCGACTGAAAAGGAGGCTGAGGTTGGTCGATGACTGGAGGGTTCTGGTTTGGCTGGGGACCTAGGGAGGTAGTGGTGGATTGAGGTTGTCCACTACACGCATCCATTGGATTGGGCGTTTCGGTACTAAGCATTTCTGTTTCTGTGTCTAATTCTTCTTTAATTACTCTATTGGATCCATTCATCGGGTCAATCATATATACCCTCAACTTGGATGGCTCATGGAACAGTTTGATAAGCAGACAAATAACGACTTTCAATTGCTAACTACATACATTATATCAAGAACGCCTTCAATGCGTGTTCCAGTAGTTTCCCATAAAGATAGCCCCAGCCCTGATATCCAAATCATAAAAACCATCGCTTGCATATACATCTTAGCATCGTCATTAATGTCGTAACCAGGCCATCCCGGGCTCAGTCTAGGAAATGTCAGAACCGGCTCCATCAGCGTAGCCCAAAAACTCCCAAATAAAACGCCCGCCCACAGGACCTTGGAAACATCGTTGAGAACCAACTCCAGGTACAATCCAAAATTCAAGAAACAAAGGTTGCGGGGCGACAAAAGCAGGAGGGCAATAGAGGGATAGTGAGGAGAATAATGCAAGAATCAACAATAAAAAGCAAATCGAACAAGGTGGGTCTCGCAGAGATCTCAACCTATAAACAATCAAGAAAGAACAAATTATGAACTTAGAGCGTCGAGCGTCTTAAAACAGAGTCGTATTCGGGCGGTGACCCAATTGTGGTCGATGAAGCGCCCTGGGCTTCAGAGTGTCATCCTTGCTCATGCCTCCAATCTTTTGGAAGCCTTGCAATAGATCAACACCATCGACTTCACCGGGGCTGTCATTGCTCTCATCAAAGAGATGGAACGAGAAGAAATCTTCCTGACCAGCATCTCCAAAGCGGCTCGTGTCCGGGAGCTTAGATGGCGACTCGGGGAAGATTGCGGACTTGGAGCGCGACAACGAGGGCATACCCAGTCGGGTATTGATATTTATCGATGTGATGTCCGAAAGAACAGTAGTACCACTGTCGTTTCGCGGGCGTTTGACTGAGCGTTTCTCGGGAGATCCGTAGGATACCTGTGCTGATCCAGTATCCGCAAAAACATCAAAAGAGGTATGGAAATGATCATGAGGTGTATAAGCCTCGTCCTGAAGATTGAAAGCCGGGCTCCAAGGAAGAGCATCCTCAGAAAGGCCCAAATGCTTAATGGGCGAGTTGACCATTTGCTGGATCTTCCGGCGATGGTTTCGCAGATTGGTATTAGGAGAGACAGACGGCGGCGGTCTGGCAGGCTTCTTGAACTTGATGATAGGCGTCAACGGAGGCGGCTGCATGCTCACATACTGACTGCGAAGAGGCGAAGAACCAATTGGGACATTGGGGTTTTTGCGGGCCGGTGGTTGACCAGGGCTGATATCGTGAGATGAGCTGCGCATGCGCGCGATCTCTTCCTCAGCACGGCCGCGCTTGATGCGTGGAGGCTCGATATCCAAATCAGATGTCAAGATATGCCCAGCCTTGTTCGGCCTAAGAGCGGATGACTCCAACGACGAGAAATAACCACTATCATTCATAGTGATCGACTTGCGCTTGCGCGGGCGAGGCGCAGGGGGGGTAGGGCCAGAATGAGTGGGGGTTGGAGGGGTACCCTGACGGGCGAATCGGGGAGGAGCGATTGGAGGAGATGACCGAATGGTCTGCGGCGGGGAGGAACGAGGTGCTGCGCGGACCACAGGAGGGGGAACAACTTCGTCTGCATCATCCTGAAGAGCAGGGTCAGACGCAGGTAATGTTGCGTCCGAAGACAAGTCATTTGGAGCCGGTCTGGGGACAGGCACGTGATGATGTGGCGCGTGATAAGCGGGCTGTGGCGGTACCATCCAGGTTGTGGTGCTTGCGGTTTGCGCCTGAGGTATAATGTCTCTCTGAGGAGCAGCAGGAAGAGGAAGGCTAGACATGGTGGCTCGCCGCACTTGCTTGTCTTTAAGAAATTGTGCTTCCATGCCGGGCTCAATGGCCCAGTAATTACCCTTACCAGGGTCATCCTTGGGCCGCTCTTGCTTAATGAATGCCTTGTTGAGACTGAGATTGTGTCGGATGCTATTCTGCCAACCGGGGTCGCTGTTCTTGTAGTATGTGAAGGTATCGGAGATCCACTTATAAATTTGCGCTAGCGTCAGACGCCGGTTGTTCGCGCGCAGAATTGACATTCCAATCAATGTAGCATAGCTGTACGGAGGCTTGGTGCCATCATCCTCCACTGGTGGCATGTCATGCGGTTCGGGTAGATAAGCAGCTGGCGTATCGCCACGCTTATGTTTCTTGTTGGATCGCTCCTTAAGAGGCGCAGCCTCCATGAGTGTGCGCTTCATCGGGAGTTTAGATTCATACGACGGCGCTGGGAAGTCCGCGAAACTGTCATTGGATGGCTCCTCAGACAGGTTTTCTTTTGATGATTCGGTGTTGACGCTGGAGAATGTGGTGAAGAGGGCAGAATGTGGCATAGAAGTTGTAGAGTAGATGGGGAACGGCGCTTTCTTGGCTGGGGAGTCGGTGGTAAACATGGGGGGAGTAGGAGCAGATATGGGAATGAAACCGAGTTTTCCGTGGCGCGAGTGCGAGCCCTGGGGATGAATTCCTTTTGTCGGCGAGGGCCTGTGGGGACCCGAAGCCGGATAGGAAGATGAGTTCTGAATGGGCTGGAGTGGTAGCGGTGAGGGTTGAAGACGGGGCTTCGATCTGATGATCTCCTGGGCTGATGGGGCTAGCACTGAAGAATAGTGTGCGCCCGTAGAACGCGTCGATCCCATAACCCAAACGATAGGGCACCAAGTTGCAATATCACCAATCACCAAAGGGACCATATGACGCGTAAACAGACTTGGGGGAGAGCGCGACTGTTGAAAACAAGGCCCTCGGCCCAGTTTGCGACGAGCGGGCCGTGTCTAGGTGTGATGAGACTGCGCAGAGAATTCCAATTGGACCAATGGTACTCCGTAGATCGAGGAAGCCAATAACCTCAGGCCGTCATGCAGCTTGGACAAGTTGGGCCACAAGGCGCTAAGGCGTCACACTTCCGGGGCACGAATCAAGCCACTGATAACCGATGGATATGGATGAGATGTGTGATTTGAGATGAAATAGCCAATAACGAGATATGGTACGGACTGCTGACGCTGAGGATAGAGGATAGAGAGGACAGAGAAGAGAAGAATACAGAAAAGTACAGGAAAAACGAGTAGAGAAGACTTGGAAGAGTCAACCGGGTTTCCTTGGGAAGAAAGAATGGGGCTCTGTGACAAGTAAGAGATATCAGGTTCAGACTTTCTCTCACTTTCCTTCAGTGTTCACCCTTGGAAGATACTAAATCATTATTATAGAATTCTAGAAATGTTCAATTTTTGCTTCAGCGAAGAAGAAAGGCGGGGGGGAGGAGGAGGAGAGGGAGATCATGGAGTGCGATAGTGCGATGATACCGGTCACGTATGGTCATTCCATGGACGCGTCACGCGTTCTACTATGGGAGGCGGGGCATATCGGGATGGTATTCTTGGTATTATCAATTCATATCTTACCAAAGGGGGTCCCCTCCCTTGCTCACATTTTCTAGCGCCGATCTGATCCACCGAGGATGAACGGAAGTATGTCAGGTTTTACATTATTGCTTGGATTATTGAATAGTATATGTTGTATGGTAGTATATTGGAAGTATATCAAGTTTCCAGTATATCTATCTTTAGATCTTGTCAATACGCCGTCTACAGAGTATCCGGACTCACGGAGTATACACCGTACTCCGGTATACATATATAGTATCACACCACCAATCTAGACCGAGACAATGAAATCCAGCATTGGGACCCCAATTGGTCCGGTCATCCCGGTATGTGGAAGTGTTGATGTAACTCTGAAACGCTCGCTACTTTCTGCCCCTTGTTTATCTGCTGTCATGGAGCTCCTAACGCCCTTGACTTGCTCTCGGGTGCGTCCAGAGCCAATCAGTCTTCCACCTACAGCGGACAACGCATGTGCTGCAGTCTTGTCTGCAGGTGCCGGAACCTAATAATCAGAATCTGCAGAGAGTATGGAGTACGAGCACAAAGCAATGAATTGGAACTAGAACGAGGGACTATTGTTCGAATCTAGGGGAGGTCCCTGGTATATTTCCCTATGCCCTTGCTTGTATATCAGAGACATCATGTAACAGATTTCATGCACTTACTCTACTAGGTTGCAGGACGTACCATAATCCCTTTACCCGGACTTCCCTTCTTGCCGTTTTATAAGGGTTCTCAGGGTTGAAGTCGACACCTTTCGCCATGATGGTAACACTCCTCCATTCCAAGCCATTGGAGAATTCAGGGACGCAATGGACCTCACTTCTAACCAGATAGGTCTTATACACCCCGTTACAGATACTGAGGAGCCAATACCAGGGGAGAAAAAGGTAGTGACAAGGAAGGAGATGTAAAACTGAGGAGGTAGGCCAGTGCGACAAGGCTTCGTGGACAACCCGACAGTAACACTAGATATAACCGTCTCCGACTCAAGCGAAGCCAGAGAGAGACATGAGACGGCTAGATTTAGCTGAAATCATCACCGATGGTCCTTTTCACTATCGGATCAGGAGGTACAGAGTATGCTGTACTCCATTCTATTCAGGGAGCAGAAAAGAGGAGGCTACAATGGAAAGGGAGCAAGAAGAAGAAATCTGATATATAAGATGTGTGATTCAATATCCCAGAACATATAGAGAAAATCATCCCTCATGAAACAAACGCTTCATGACTTCTATTCTAGACTGAAAAAAAAAAGAACCGGGGAAAATGAAAGCAGAAAACGCCAAGCCTATGCATCACAAAAAAAGAAAGCCCATGCTCGGTTTTCCCAACAAAAGTCGTGTCCCCCTATATCTATGGGCGACTTCGACTTCGGACGGATGCATAACTTTTTTTCTATCAATAAAACCCAAGGGATATCTTAAAACAATGACTTTTTGCTCGATGTGCAAACGTGGGACGTTTAGTCCAAGAAGGTGAACATGCTCGTATGGATGATATTCAGGGCGCGGTCGGCGTCGCGTTCTTCAATAACGCAGGAGATATTGATTTCACTTGCACCTGCGAGGGGGAGAAAAGATCCAGTTAGCCCGAGTCAAGGGTACAAAGGCACAGCGAGGGGGGCGGGGGAGTGGGGATCATTATTTACTCACCTTGCGAAATCATCTCGATATTCACGCTGTTGTCCCCGAGAGTGGTGAACATACGGCCTGCGACCCCAATCATATTCTTCATCTGCTTGCCCACCAGACTGAGAATGGCCATCTCGGGGATGATGTCCACAGTTCCGTACTTCTCCAGGTCGTTCAATGCGCCCTGGAGATCCTCGTCAATGATCTGGTACTCATCCCGTCCGTTTCCATTCAAAAGGGGCATCTCTGAATGAAGGGCCAAGGACACGTGGACCTCGCTGGTGGAGATCAGATCAATGGATAGACGCCACTTGTCCAATACGGAGAAAATGCCGGCAAAGAAACCATGCGACAGCGACCGCTTGTTGGAATGCACGTTGATCACCAGGATATCATGCTTAATTGTGACTGCGGTCGGCCGTTTCGGTGTATGCGCGGAACTGGGACTCCGGGTCCGGAACAAACGCGGATCATGTCCTGGTGTGGTTCTCTCCAGTTCGGCCACAGAGTCGGGGAAGATAATAGTGCCTGCGTTCTTTGGGTTCATGACATTTTTAATGCGAATAGGGATCCGTGCGCGAATGACTTGCTCCATGGTGAACGGATGAATGACTTCGGATCCATAAAAGGTCAATTCGGCGGCTTCGGCGGGGGTGATGGTCGGGAGCAGATGGGCCGTTGGCACTTTACGCGGGTCCGCCGTAAAGATACCATCTACCTCCTTCCAGACCTGCAGCTCCTGCGCGCGGGTTCCGACGGCGACAAGGGCGGCACAGAGATCGGTATATCCACGACCAATCTGATCGAGCAGACCACCGGGGATGGTACCAAAGTACCCAGTCATCACAGGTACTCGATGGCCGCAGGCCTCGACTTTGCTGCCGAGAGCTGCCGCCAGGGTATTATAAAAGTCCTGGTCCAAGCCGTGGGGACCGATGGGGAAATCAATGACTTCTGCAAGATCGACATACTGCGAATCAACCCCGCGGTCTTGTAATTGGGCGGCCATGAGCAGACAGCTCAGCTTCTCGCCGGTACTCATCACCTTGTCCACACAGCGCGCACTAATTTCTCCTAGGGTTTGAGCGGCCTCCAGGAACTTGAGTACTCGTTCGCATTCTCCGGTAATGTCCGCAATCACTTGATCCCTTATTTCTACCGACTTCAATTCTTCCTGGGCGACTTGTACATGTTCCAAACGAACAGCCTCCACCAATGTCAGATATTGCCTTGAACGAGGATTTTCAGCGTCCCGTGCTGCCCGCAATAGCCTGTCGAACAAATTGGTATTAGTATCTCAATACATGAATCCTCATCTGGCGGAGTATAATGACTCACCGGTTGGTTGTGCCTTCGGCTTTTGTAGAACTGCTTCTCGCAGAACATACGACGGCGACTCTGTTGTTCACAAGGCTGGGTCTATACGATTGTCAGTCTCCATCAAGTCGAAATCGAGAAAGTGCGTCATACTGGACCACCTGCTCAATGATATTGCGCGCAAACTTGCCGACACTCGTGCCGCCGAATTTCTGCACGACCCAATTGCTATGGGCCTGCACGTTCACTGGCAAATTCGAATTAAGAATTGTGGTATCCATAGTGTTGACCCAAAATAAGTAAAGACAGTGTACAATGTAATGCAAGGGAGTGAGAAGTGGTTTTGGAGGGGGATCCGGCGAAAGCGGAGACCATTGGAGCCACTTCGGGTTGCATATTTTTTTTTTTGTGACTCAATTGGCAATAGAGTTATGTAAAGAAAGACCGCCTGCCTATTGCGGCCAGGCACCAACGATGTCGGAGGCCCCACCAATCACGCCATTTTCATATGAAACGCGTCTCATTGGGTCTTGGCGGGGTGAATGTTCTTCCGGAGTATATATCACAGCCTGGGAATATACTAGAATGGACCACGCTTGGATTTCAGTTGTCTGTTAATATGATGATTCTGCTGTGCAATGAGCCAGGTCGGCACGTCACGATAGGAATGATTGCGACTTTCTGGAACATGCCAGAGTCATCAAGTGGGCATGTCGATCCTCCGGTAAACATTCTATAGTCACAGAAAAAAGCCACAATAAATATCTGTATATGCGTTGCCATGCATCTTATGGACCGAAGAGCCAGAGCAGCCATACATAGATCAAGGTATTCACGATTTGCCAAAGACCGTCGGCAATTCTTTCCGATTATTTACTTCATCTACCTTGGGGCAGATTCTGTTTATTTGAACCATATCCAGAAGCTCGGAGAGTAAGATTCATTGATCTCTCCCTCTACACTGAGAATAGCTATAATGGTATTGCTCAGATCTAGTCGATACTGCCCGAATGCTAATGACCACTATAGGAAGGAGGCCACGTGTGCCTAGTGGCCAAAGGTCTAAATGGGAGCTTGAGCTGCGCACTCAGTTTTTTGGAATTCCAGCCTGGGGAAAGATTTGCATTCCGAGCCGTTTGACAGCAAAGACGCCAATGGCCAAATTGAAGAGTTTGAGACCGAGGAGTGCGTAGGTGGCTGGAGAATTTTCGGATTTTCACCTTCCAGGGTAGAATCTCTGAACAATCCACGATTCCTCGTGCCATCCGGAGGCCCCAGTAGCCCCATTGGTCGTCGCCCGGAAAGAAGAATGAATATCTTGCAGAGAGAGACTTTACAGTCTGGTCTCTAGGTTGTTCGCCGTCTTTGGCATTGTGGAGGGGTGGGATATATGTAAATTCCGCATATTCACGACCAGGAAAGAAGCCGGGCAAAAGGCCAAAGAAGTTCACTGCCCGCGGCTGTCATGGAGGGAAGCCATTTTCAAGAGGCGAGCTGGACCAGTTCCGCCAGGGCTAGGGATCAAAAAGAACAGACCAGAAAGAGGTCAAAGAAGAGACCAATACATAGATATCTTCTAGTGCTCATTCATATGGAATGAAAGGTAACATAGGGTATGTTGTATG
This sequence comes from Penicillium paneum, assembly GCA_023627375.1. Taxonomy (NCBI): domain Eukaryota; kingdom Fungi; phylum Ascomycota; class Eurotiomycetes; order Eurotiales; family Aspergillaceae; genus Penicillium; species Penicillium paneum. Next base: position 804,925 of record JAMAFK010000005.1, read on the forward strand.
TTGCGCAGGTGTACGCCGTGTGAATCAACAACTCCGCCGTAGTGGGTCCGCGGAACGGGCACTGTCTGGTCGTTTAGGCATCAAATTAAATCCCTTGTCTATACTTCTGGCTCTTTGTGTAATCAACTTGGGCTTTCTTTTTCTCTCTGCATTTTGTACATATTCATCTGCTACTCATCTTGGTGTCTGCAGCATCAACCTAACAATTTCCCCTCCAATGTCAGCACTGGACGAAAATTCCATAATGACCGACAACAACACCGCCTCATGCCCCTTTTGTTCTTTCGCAGACTCCGATGCTAATTTTGTGTCCCAACACATCGACTTCTGCCATCCAGAAACTGGGCTATCTAGTTTCATACAGGACGATTCGCAAGAACTCGCTGGCCAAAACTCAGCTTCACTGCCGGTGAGCCAGGCTGGCGCAGACAAATATGTCGACTGTCCACATGGATGTGGTGAGACAATAGAAATTCCCGATCTCTCCAGTCACCTGGATCTGCATGTTGCGGAGGGCATGGCGCTAGATGATACCGGGGCCACACCGGCACGCTCAACTACAGACGTACATGACGATGGGTACTTTGATGATGAAGATTCACTCGACATGCTCAACTCTCACAAAGGAGGCAAACGTGGGATGCAACGAGACTCCTCGCGGGTAAACACTGCCAAGCCACCACAGCCTCACAGTCCCCCAAGGACAACCAATGCTGATGGGACTAAGAGATTAGGGGTATTTGTCCCATATTTGCATCCTAAAGATACGTGCTAACACTTTCCAGCGCTCGGAACTGGGTCCGCATGCCCACGAGAAGAAAATGCCCTCATGGCTGAGGAAAATGCTAGAGAAGGGCGGCAGCACATCAAAGCAAACCCTACTCACATCCGATGGCAAACTCACCCGGCGCGAGACAGTAGAAAATGAGACCGACAACTTAATTCCTGTTCTTGCTCGGCTATGTGAACAGGATAAATCTGTCCAGCGGGCAATATTCTGTAGCCCCAAAGTCCGCCATATCTGCAAGATGCGTCGGGAAGGCGGGTTTTGTGGCTACCGCAATATTCAAATGATGGTTTCTTGGCTGAAAAAGTCTCGTGGCTATGGCCATGAGCACTTCCCGAATAAGGGGCCAACAATCCTTGAGTTGCAGGATATGATTGAGTCGGCCTGGGATATGGGGTTCAATAGCTCTGGAAGAGCTGAGACAGGTGGTATCAAAAACACGCGCAAGTTTATCGGAACGCCCGAAGTAAGTCTTCTGGTCCGTATCGATTATCTTCCATACCTAACGAATACCTAGGCACAAGCACTTTTCATGAGTCTAGGAATCCCGTGAGTTGTCTAGCCTGCTTCGATTCGACCCCGCTGACCCTATATAGATGTGATGCCCGGAGTCTGTCAGAAAAAGGCAATGTTCGGGCCTATGAGGCTCTTTACATTGATGTCGCCGACTATTTCCGATCAGCGTGCTCACCACATGACGAGACGAAGATTGTTCAGACTGATCTCCCTCCGATATACTTCCAGCATCAAGGTACAGCTTCCTGGAATTTTCAACCTTATATACCTTTATTAACTTGAACCAGGTCATTCTATGACAATTGTAGGATTCGAAATCCGAGACAACGGCAGCGCAAATCTGCTGGTATTCGATCCTATGTTCAAGACTTCTCCTGCAATGGACCGCTTGCTTGGGACGTTTGTTAAGCCCTCAGATCCAACTCGTCTACTCAAAGCATATCGTAGGGGAACGCCTTATCTGCAAAAGTACAAGATATTCGAGCTTCTCAAGTGAGTGATTGTTCAATTCTCAATCGTTCTAATGCTAATTGGTACTAGGCTATGTACAACCAGTCCAAAACATGAAGCCACATAGAATCAAACAATTTCATTCACAATGCATATCATTTGTATCATGACTAGTGAAATAGGAACACATGCATATAACTTACTAGGTTTAAGTGTCTTCTATACATTCCAAATGCGGTAACTTACCCCTCCACGATAAGATAGCCGGGACAAAAATTAGTCCGATGGAATTATTTCATCTGGGGAAACCATTTTCAATCTACAATTTACAATTCCGCTTAAGATCTCTATTCTTAAAGAAATATGCGCACCTCTCCGAATGTGATCATCACCGGAACCCCCGGCGTGGGGAAGACCGTCCACTGCGAGCAACTTGCGCAAGAGATCGGCTTGAAGCACCTATCCATCAACCAGGTCGCAAAGGACCGTGGGTGCTTCGATGAATATGACGAGGAATTGAAGACCTGGGTGGTAGATGAGGATAAGGTGAGAATGGTTCCTACAAGCTCTTCTCTTGCACTGGAAGCTACTCTTTCCACCATTGTTTACAAGACTCAACAATTCACATGCTAATTCATGCGCGACGTAGCTCCTTGATGCCCTCGAAGACGAAGTTCCTAATGGCGGCTACTTGATCGATTGGCATGCCTGCGACCTCTTCCCTAAGTCCTGGATCGATCTCGTCGTTGTCCTCCGCTGCCCCACTACAGATGTTCTATACGACCGACTTTCCTCACGGTATGACAATCAACCTCAAACCTATCTACGCCGTCAAACTAACATAACCCAAGGGGCTACCATGAGAAAAAGCTAGAAGAGAACGTCGACGCGGAAATCTTCGGCGTCCTATCAGACGAAGCGCGGGAGGCATTCGACGAAGAGATCGTGGTAGAGTTGAACAGCGAGCAGGATGCAGATGTAGATTCGAACTGCCAGCGAATCGCGCAATGGGTCGATTCGTGGAAGCAGTCGCATGCGCAGAATGCGGATTGAGGGAATGCGCCGGGCCATAAACAATTTTTGATATTCGTTTCACATTCTTCTATGGTCTTCTGCGGGCCGAGTTCTATACCCATTTACTGTTGGTCGGCTAGCCAATGCTGCAACTTCACCAGCGCCTTGTACCGGTGCGAGACCTTGTTCTGTTCGCAGGGCTCTTAGTACATGTCTTTCTCACGGGAAACCAAGACCCTTCTTACCTTTTCGTCTTTGTCCATCTCGGCATATGTCTTGCCATTATATTCGAAGATAGCATCCCAGCCTGTCATATATCAGATCTTGATTTTGATTCCCTGCAAAACTCAGTTGGGTGTTCACTTACCAAATTTCGCTGGGCCTCTAGGCCGCACAATAGTACCCTATACATCAATCACAGTTAGATAGAACCAAATTTGAAATGACTATATTAGCCTCACCTCAGTCCTTCCCTGGAAAATAATCGGCTCTGCGCCAGGGCCCTGGCAAAAGGCAAAGGTACACACAGCTTCGGCAGTTCTGTCCTCGAAACCATCAAGCATCTTGTTCAAGCCCTCGTGGCCCAGATTCTCCATGAACGATTTGCTTGACAATCATCAGTACTAGTATCACGTCGTAATCCTTTAATATAGCAAAGACATACATGTATGGCCCAGGGAGACCCTTGAGAGCATGAAACTCAAGCGCAGTGTCTTCGGTCAAGGCAGGTCCATTGATCTATTCCCTCGTAAGCAAATGTAACTTTAGTATGAAAATTCTGGGAAGAAATTACCACTTGGGCGGCGCGTCTGGCCTTCTCCTTGGCGATTTCTTCGATTGTGCCTTGGATCTCGGGGACATCGACCTCCTCGTTGTTCACCTCGATGACCTTACCTAGGATAGCCTGCACCTCGGCGAGCTTGTTTTTGTTGCCGGTGATGAAGTTCAGCGTGGTGATGGCCATTTTTATTGTGTATATGTTTAGATTGGTAGGAGATGGTATGTGTTGGTATGGGTTGGATGTTGCAAGTCGAAGATAATAGTGTGCCCCACTGTGCTATCGCTGATTGCATATATCGACGGTGCTGGGGATTCATACATGTTGGGATCACCTGACCCTATCTATCAAGAAAGACTGCTTAGGTATGTATCTTCTAAGGTTCCTTTGGGCATTCCATTTTTATATTTGGTTTGTCGTCTATGTTTGAAAAGAGGAATTATCTTAGCAACCTTCTCTGGTCTATAAGCCAAGATGTCATATGCAATTGAAACAAACGAAAATCACGCGCAACACTGTATCGCAAAGGCCATGGATAATCCAGGCAAGTCGTAATCCGTAGCTCACAGGAAATCCCTAAGTCTAATATACAACAGTACAGATCTATTCCTCAACCATCCCGTGATCCCATTCGAGCTTCTCTTGCTGTGCCATCGCTTGCGCGGACACAATCTCAGCGAGTCGTTTCAACCGCGGTGTTTGTAGCCAGGATGGAGTATAAGTCTCCAGGGCAGTGATAACACGCGGCTCGGCGATCTCGTATGGGCCACTGTCCTCCATGTCTACTGGCGCCAGGAGGAGCACATCGCTCTTCTCTGTGACGCGAGAAGCGACGGCCTTCATGATCTCGCCGTTGATTGGCTGTTCGTAATCTGCTACCAGGTACTGGTTCAGAAGTTTCTGGATTTGGTTTGGAGACAGCCTGGACAAAATTAGTTATGTTAACTCATGAGAGATGACACTTGGGTCCACTTACATCCAGCAAATGTCTTGAATGATCTCAATATCATTCAGAGTAGCCTTCTTCAGCTGCAGAAGCTTGGTCGCTTGCTATGTAGGTGTTAGTATAATGCCCAAATGAATATCAAACAAGGAGCCTTACCATCAAATGCTCCAGCTTCAACGTCCCCTCTGGCATATCATGACTCTTGCACCACTCCTCGATACGAGTGATGTTGTAGTTGATTTGCAGACCACGCTTCCATGACAGGAAATTACGTCGCATGAGGAGATCGTTGAAAGCAGTGACACCAACTAGGCGCAAGAGCTCCGTGACAGTCTGAAGGATGATGGCGTCCTCAAGGTAGAAGGCCTTCATTGCCTTGTAAACACCGTTCAATAGACTGAGGAGGTTGTCCATGCTGTAGGCTGGGTTATTGTTGGAGGGCAGAAGCTTCCCAAGGAAACGATTCGTTTCACTGGTGACAAAGCCGGGAAGTGATTGAGACTCGATGATGGCTGGAACGATCATCTTGTATAGCTTTTTCTTCAAGACCTTCATCCAAGTGTGATAGATGTTGAATTCCAAGCTCTCGAGGTCATGCTTGACAATTTCCAACAGGCGGTCATACTCGTAGTTCTCAGTCTTCTGTGCTTCATACCAATCTTCGGCCAGGAAGACAAATGATAGCATCTCGTGCACGTTGGATAACCAGAAGGCACCCGGGTTGATCGCGTCGTCCCCATCATGCTGCATAACTTCATGCTGGATAGACTGCATAACGTTGGCCAAGAATCGCTCCGACTCCTTAACAAATCCGTTGTTCCACATCTCCGACGTAACAAGGTTAATCAGGTATGCTGGGAACAAGACTTCCTTTTCAGTTGGAGGCGGTGTTGAAGTTGGGAGCGGAATCTTCAGGTTGCGGATGAGACCCATAGCGACTTCCTCGTTCAAGTCCTCCTCTTCAGAAAGCAGGTTCTCGAGTTCCATCTCGACCGACTCTAGACCTGGAGAGATGGCCGCATTTTGACGGGCCATCATAGATCCAGGGGTGACCGCCATCGAAACAGGCCGAGGGTTGTATGCACCACTGAAGCGATCCGTATCGATCCTCTCGGCACCGGCACTGCGCCTCTTGGGCTTAGGTTTCTTTGAAGATACCAGGTTGATCAAGCCCGGGGCAGTGCTCAAAATTGCGTTACCGTTGGATAGACCATCGCCGTTCACGCCGTGCAAAGGAACAGATCTCTTAGCAACCTCGAGCTGTTCTTCGAGATCGGATATCCGCTGCCGGAGACCAGTCTTATCCTTCTCATGGTCAGCATCCAAGAGCCTGAGGCGCCCCAACTCGTCATCGGCGACTACAAGAGCGTCACGAGAGACCCTCTCCTCTTCTTGGAGGCGCTTGATGGTAGCCAGAGCCTCAGTGTGGCTTTGTTGAAGCTTTCTCATCTCCTCTTCAATCGCCTCTAACCGGGCCGCGGTGATACCAGCCTGGTTTGCTTCAACCTGGAGCTCCTTCGTGCGAGCATCCAAGGCATTGTGTCGGGTTCTCCATGACTTCAATTGTGCATCATAGTTTTCCAGCTGTGAAACCAAGGTTTTATTTTCAAGCTTGAGAGATTGCAAGTACTGGGTCAACTCAACCACCTTATTCTCCAACTTGTATGAAATTTGCTTGAGGTCACGGGCATCCTCGCGAAGTCTCTTGTAAGCATTTCTCGCTTCTTTTCCTCTCCAGAGGTTTTGGATAATGATGACCTGGCGGCGATACTGTCTCCAGGCCCGGATTTGAACCCAGGAGCGGAAAGCACGTTGAATGACCTTAGCCGCATTCCCATTGATAGAGTCCATGATGTTGCGTCGGCACAGGAATCCCTTGGCAACAGACTCGAAGAGAATGAAGTTTTTGCGGATTTGAGTGTACCGCTTCCTCTCCTTCTGGCCACGCCAGACTCGCTGGATGGTAGTAGCAGCCTTGGTCCGGCGAATCTCATGGGCCTGCTGCCGTGCCAAGAAGCCTCGAATGAAGGCCTGAGTGGTGAGAATTGAGTCACGAGCATCGAGATAGCGGCGGCGGTAATACTTGGCACGCAAGTTTTTCTGGATCATGATGGCGCATTCATTCAACCTGGACGTTCGGAGATTCTCCAGGAATGCAAGCATACCAGCTCGGAAGAAGATTTTAGTAAGACCAAGTTGATACTTATCTTGCTTCTCATCTCCCAGGGCCTTTCGAAGGATTGCATGACACATATCCCGAATCTCCGAGGTCCATTGCGAGGAATAGCACAACATGTAGTAACGGACGGCAAATTCCTCATAAGTCCATCGGGTCGGGTAGCCAGCGGTACTGATTCTGACCGTTTCGAGGACACCACAAGCTCTCAGCTGACTGAGGACCATAGGACCTTCAAATTTCCAAGCTTCCTTTGCCTCATTGGGCTTGATGCAACGGATGTAATGAACTTCTGTATTGTTGATGGTGTTCATCAATTCAATCAGCGAAGACTTGAAGATTCCTCCAAGCGTAGGTTTGCGATTGACTGCAACGCCAATCCGACGGCCTGGAGCTGCTGCAACTGGCTTAGATGACATAGCAGCAGAGTCCTTCTCACGAACTGCCGCAGCGGTTTCTAGAATCTCCTTGATGAAAGGATTGGAAGAATTGCGCAACACTTCCAAATGCTCGTCTGGCACAGTGTCACGGTTCTTCTCGATAAATCCATCAGATTCGTAAGTTACATCGACTGCATAGTGACAGACAGTGAATGCAGATTTCCCGAAGCGAGGTTTCTTGTAGAACTTTTGCTTGTCAGCCGCAAAGTGATGGTGAAGCTTCATGACGAACTGCTCATCCGAGCCCATAGGAAGTCGAGACTCTTCATCCAAAAGGGCCAGGACACCGAGCTTCGCTTCGATAAGATCGATACAAGGTTGGTTATCCGAGAAATCAATGAATGTCCAGTCGATCTCTTCTCGGACATATTCTTCCTGCTCAAGCTTGAACACATGCTGGTTGAATTCTTGTTGCAATTTCTCGTTGGCATAATTGATGCAAAATTGTTCGAAAGAGTTCTTGGCGAAATGTTCGAACCCGTAAATATCAAGAACACCAATGAAGCATTTGAACTGCTCAAGCACTTCATCAGTAGCGAGGCGGCGGTTGATCTTCTCCACTAGCCAATCAAATAGACTTGAGTAGATAAACTTGGAAACGGAGTCTCGGACAACCAAGGCCTGTTGCTGTGTCAAGTTGGAGGTAATTTTCTCACCACGCGTGATGAGTTGCTTCTTCACGATCCACTTCGCAAACTCAGTAGCATCGATTCCAAGCATCTCACACGCGCGGAGAAGTGCAGGCTCGGTTGACGAGACTGACGAATCCGTGCGAGTAGCTGTGATCGGAACATTGCCAAGGTGTAGCAAAGCAGCGAGAACGCGGAAAATGCCTGTCTGGTCTTCCTTCGGCACACCAATCACAGCCAGCGACTTCCTAGTCGCTTCGAATTCGGCCTTGTCATCAACACCGTCGATCACTGGAGTACCACCTTGATTGAGATACTCAAAGTCTTCAACAGCCAAGAGACCCAGCTCCTGTTTCTCCGCGTCGGAAGCACCCGCTACCAGCTGGTAGAAGATGTGGTAATTGCGCTCTTTGAGAGGCTGGAAGACGAGTCTCGACCGCTCAAGAAGATAGGTCCGGATCTTAGCTCCGATGATATTCGTTCGGTCATCGAACATGATCTCGATATATTTGCCGAAACGGGAGGAGTTGTCGTTGCGAGTGGTTTTGGCGTTACCGAACGCTTCCATGACAGGGTTAGTAGCTAGGATCTGCTCTTCGGTTTCACTGATTGCATCTGCACGGCTGGTGGTATATTTTCCAGGATGATCGGGAGACTCGCGAGTCGCAAAGTAGCGCATGATATATTTGGCACTCACGGTCTTACCGGCTCCGGATTCACCAGAGACCACAATCGTCTGGTTCTTTCCATCGCGAAGCATGTCACTATATCAAAAGTGTGAGCGAGACCAAGTTCAGAGAGGCAACAGCTGGACGATTCTTACGAGAAAGCTTCCTCCGCAATTGCGAACAGGTGAGGCGCCTGGGAGGCACGTTGTTTCCCAGCATAAACCTGCACCATTTGCGGCACGTACAACGAATCGACTCGGGCAAAGGGGTTGGTTGCGATCAAAACGATACCACTGTAGGTATATATCTCCTTCTGAGCGTAGCGAAGTTTTATAGCCTGGAGGACTTCAAAGGGCCGTCAGCTATGAGGGTGGCACTGGACACGTAGGAGCAAGACTAACCAGCGGGCTCGTTCAGATGAGACAAATTCGTCAGATCTTCGCTTGCTTCAAGCATAGCAGGGTTCATAAGCGGAGGTAGTTTGGGGTTGTTATCGACCTGCAGCTCGGCCTGCGTGGTCTCCAAGGTTCTTGTCTAGACAGTGTCAGCAACCCCAGAAAACTTAAGAGACAGGACTGCGCGTCCAGCGCCCAGTATTCCAAGACACCTACCTCTCCGTTTTCCAACTCAAAGATAAGCTGCACTTTCTCTCCATCCTCCAGCTTCTCCTTCACCTCGGATGCCAGCCATCCTTCTGTCGGGTCGGGCTGCCAGGCCCGCGTGCCGACCTCATAGGTGTGCGCCATATGGAATGTAGGTCGTTAATCGTTTTTGATGTAATAAAAGCGGGATGTTTGCAGAAGCTCCGGGGATGATGGGTGTTTTCGGAGGTAGGGCATCGAAGGTTCAACGCGATTCAGGTAGTCCAAAGACAGGGGGATTTCTCAACCCCTCATCTCATATTTCAAAAGAATAGAATAAAAAGATTGAAGATAAGAATTAGATGGAGGTGAAAAGAAAACCCTTGAGTGAGACTAACAGCTGGCCATTTAGCGAGAGCCCCTGAAGGAGCTTAGGGGAGATACTGGGGGGGCGGCACACCCCACAGCCTGTCACCGCCATCCTACTTGGTCTACACTGTACCTTATGTTTACGTACTGGTATGTACATTATACTCCTATTTACTACATAGTTGTTTCATTACTTATTATTCATGAAGAAAAAGTTGTGTTGTACCTGAGACTTGTTTAATACCTACATGTAGGTATCGTCTTTGGTACCGTCTCTGGTATTGCCTCCTAGTTTGTTTGTATATCAAGTATACAGAATAGCCACATACCCGTAGACTATCCACTTTTGTAAGACAGTCTAGGGGTCTCAGCTATGGGTGTAAATCCTTACAACGTCGGAACTGAGAATTACACACCGATTATGTCAAGTATTGATTGAGTATTAGAAGATAGAGAGGTCACGCAGGGAGCACAAAAAGGCAGAAAGCAAAGCAAAATATCAGAGAGTACGAATAATCTCACGTTGGGCATTCACCACCGGCAACTTTTTTTTCGTTTAGTTTTGCTTGCACTCGGCGGCCTCCTTCTTGGGCTTGGAAGTACCATCCTGGGAACGAAGTTAGTAAGTGATCTGAGTCGGTGAGTGTTGTATGCCATACCTCTTCATCTGTGTCCTCCTCGTCCACTTCACGGTCTGACCCGAGCTCCTCCTCGTCTTCGTCGTCATCCTCATCCTCATCATCCTCATCCTCAAACTCATCACCTTCCAAATCCTCACCGAGCTCCTCGAACTGGAGAGCTTCACCGGTGAACCAGTCGATGGCACGGGGAATGAGCTTCTCCTTAATATCCTCACCGAGCTGGTAATCAAGCTCCAGACGCTCTTCAATGTCGCTGGCGACTGAATCGTCATCCTCGGCAGGTGGCTGTGGGGGCGAGAAGAAGTTGAAGAAGGACTCGGTAGGCACACTGATCTTAACAACGCGGGTCTGCTTGGTGTCTAAAAGAGCGTCAGCTGTCAGTTTCGATATAGCGCCACAAAATTCGAGTGGACTTACTCTTGTTGCGCTGCTTCTTGCTCTCCAGGCGAAGGGTCAGGTCTTGGCCCTCCTTCCAGTCAATCTGGGATCCATCGGCGTGGTCGTAAATGAAATCGCCACCGTATCCACTCTCATCCTTGTAGAAGTATGACTTGGAGATAGTTTTGTTGGTGAAGAACTCGTTCTCAGAGAACTCGAAAATGAGACGGAATCCGGGTCGGTCAAGGTACTCCATGCGAATGTCGGTGAGGTGCTTGAGAGCCTCCTCATCGCGCTCGGTGATCATCTCAGCCAGCGAGATTTGGTTCTTCATGGCAGAAAGCCAGAACTCGGGAATGCCGTTCACGGCCTCGCCCTCCTCCTTCTTGGGCTCCTCCTTGGTCTCCTCCTCATCACTCTCCTCATCCTCCTTTCCGGCCTCAACCTCGGCCTCGGTCGGCTCAACGCCACCGTTGATAATAGTAGAACGACGCTGGTACAGGGGCGTGAACTTGCCGAAGTACTTCTTCTCAAGTTCCAGAACCTCCTCTTGGAACTGGGCCTCGAGCTTGGAGTGCTCCTTCTGGATACCCTTCAATCCAGCGACACGGCGGCGGACGGAGGGGGGGAGAGATTCGATGTAGCCTGACGAGCGGCCGACGAGTTGACCCAGCTTGCCTTGGATCATGGATACCAAAGCAGGGTTGCGGGCAAAGAGCGAGGCAGCCGCAGCTTTGTCAAGGGATTCTGGAAAAGAAAGCACGGTCAAAGAAATGTCGATGAATACGAGAAAAGAGACGGCTTACCCTCCTCGATGCTGGATACACCAGGCTGCTGGGCATGAGATGAGATAGGAGCATTGTTGGCCGGCGTGTTTTGCGGGGTCCTTCTGCAAGTCAGCATACATGTTTTTTTTTTTTGCTTTTGATAAGGGTGGGAAAAAAAAAACGGGAGGAGGGGGGAATGCTTACGGTGCGACCGGGAAGTCCGCCTTCTTATTTCTGATGGGCTCAGACATGATGAACGGGGAATGAAAAGGGGCAGGAAGAGGGAATGAGGTGAGGAGAGAGAAAGAAGGAAGAATTTGATACCCGTTCAGTTTTGGGGGAAGAGAGTCTGGAAGATGGTGGGATCCTTAGCGCCCTGTGGCCGAGGGGCTTGGCGGGACGGTTCTGGTTGAGCCTGCAAAGACTGCAAATTCTCCCAACAATACCTTTTTGATACGCTTTTGATTTGTCGGGCCTTATTACGCTTGCCACAGCTTTATTTTCTCTTTCTTATTTCCTATATATTGCCGTTTCGATGTCAAGACGTCTTAATATCTTGTCTATTATGATCATCTTCGATCTGATCGCTCCCGGTGGCGCGCGCCCTGGACCATTACCCCTCTCTCCAATTCCAAAATATGGCTATGGGAACTGGGAATTATTTCAATGTGTCCGTGGTTCCTGGCCCTTTCTCTTGATGTAAGTGGTCTTTTTTCGATTGCTTGGTCAGAAAATAGGTGTAGAATGAGATTCGCCTCCGTGAATAGGCGATATATATTTATAGAAACGGGTATTTTACACCCGTGGACAAGTTGCTTGTTTTGCCTAGGCTGCATGATATTCGATGACGTTCAAGACTCGGGTAGGGTGATGTACAAAGGTACTATCTGTCATTTGGGTAAACACACAAGGATTGTAATCCCTCGGGGTCTTGAGCAGTGCTATGTACGGAGTAGATCTTCCTGTATCATTTCAGATCAAAACCCCCGTCGATGATTCAGTGGCCAATGAGATGTCCGTTAAAGTCCAGACATAAGATGCCAAGACTCATCCGTTCTTCTAGATTGTTATCGAACCTTGTCAACACACACAATGGCATATAGAAGCCGTTATCGTATACAACTTTATATGGATTCCCTGCATGGGGATTTCCCTGAAAGTTTGGTTCGATATAGTTATGTAAGCCAAAGCTATCCATCCAACAGTCACATGGAGATAAGTCGCTCTCCGCTGTGGGACGCCGATAAGCTCCAGATCACACCCTGCTTTTGTGGGAACTCGCACTCTGCGATAAGTGTTTTCCTTCGGTCCTGTAGCGGTGAAATACGACCTTCCTAAAGCCCCATAATTCGACACTCAGCGAGGCTATTGGGGAATCGGCCGAGCTGACCTCTTGAACATGACCCGTCCGCACTCTCCCTCGGCGACTGGTCCCGTGGACCTCTCCATGCCTCGACACAGAATGCGACGCGATTCCATGCGAAGCAGGTGGCTATGCTCCCTTCCTGTTTACCTCGATCATCCAAAACATGCTGATACTTCTCTAGTATGAGTGCCGTGTCGGATGTGGAGATGGCCCGTAATGAGGTATGTCAAATTTATATTTTCATGTGCAGACTTCAGCGCAGGTTCTGACTCGCACTAGGTCTTCGATGGCCCAATATCGGAAAGCATCCCTTCCAGCGTCGCCTCGTTTGCGCACCGCCGTGACCGAGCAGGCTCTACGGTGAGCTTTACATACTTCCAGGACGGGGAAGATTTCGCAGAATGGTCGAACGAAGATGCAGTGGATGAGCAAAGTGAGATTGACGAAGAATCTCTACACGGAATTGGGGATGCAGATGTTGAGTCCGTCAGGGGATCCTTTGTGTCTAAGCGGATGTCTACCTCCCGCGACTCGGTTGAACATCCACTTCTTTCTCGCTACCTATCCGCCAGCTCGTATGGCCGAGACCGACGATCCGGCAGTCGGTTGAATCAGAAAGTGTATCTCGCCTCGGAGGATTTGACGGCTGTCTTTGCTGGGTTTTCCACGAGCTCGGGAGGGTTTGCTGTCTATATTGCCCTTTGCATCTTGACCGGTGGATTTGCCTGGCTTCTCTTCCGATGGCTGCCACGATGGCGGGTAAAGTTGGTTGGGAAGGCAACCCCATTAGGAAAATGCCAATGGGTGGCTATCGAGGTAAGATTGTGAACTTCATATCCCATACAATATCCGTCTGACCATGACAGGACCAATGGAACCAATTTACCATCCACAATGTTGGCAGCCAGGCTTATGGACGTCCACTTTCCACGGTCTTCGCCGACTCACTGAATCACACCTACGATGAGGACAATGACCCGACTCTTGCCTCTCTACACTTCATCGACTATCGATATCTGAAGTTCTTCTATCATCCAATCGAGGATAAATTTTGTTTGATAAACGGCTGGAAAGATCCCTCGTGGACTAATGCCAAGATCATGCGAAGTGGGTTGGATGCCGATGAACGAGACAGCAGGGAACAGATATTTGGAAGTAACGACATCGAAATTGAAGCGAAGACAATTCCTCAGCTTCTCGTCGACGAGGTCAGTCTTCCTTCTGGTCGTTTCATCAATATATCTGACAGTGTATAGGCATTTCATCCTTTTTATATCTTCCAGATTGCAAGTCTCGTTCTATGGTCCATGGACGAGTACTACTACTACGCCGTCTGCATCTTTCTTATATCGTTTTTCAGCATAGCAACGACTGTGCTAGAGACAAAATCAGTGCGTTCAGCCCACGAATGGGGCCATTTTCTGAAACTAACGCTACTTTAGACTATGAGTCGGCTCAGGGAGATATCTCTCTTCGAATGTGATGTCCGCGTTCTCAGAAATGGATTCTGTGAGTTTGTTCGATGTATCATCTTATTGAATGTAAACTGATTGTACCTACAGGGCGGTCCGTTTCTTCCCAAGAACTAGTTCCTGGTGATGTTTATGAATTTTCCGACCCATCGCTTCACCAGGTCCCGTGTGACTGCATCTTATTGTCAGGGGACTGCATTGTGAATGAGAGCATGCTCACTGGTTCGTACAAACCCCCAGTCTCGATGTATACATCTAACTCGAACAGGTGAATCCGTCCCCGTGTCCAAAACACCACTCACCGATGACGCCCTCCAATATCTCGATCTCAGTACCCCTTCTATCCACCCCCATGTTGCTAAACACTTCCTTTTCAGCGGAACCAAAGTAATTCGGGCTAGACGACCCCAGAATGTTGATGACGATGAAGCAGTAGCATTGGCAATTGTTATGAGAACTGGCTTTTCAACAACCAAGGGGGCTCTAGTTCGATCGATGCTTTTTCCGAAGCCTTCTGGATTCAAATTTTACCGAGACTCGTTCCGCTACATCGCCGTGATGGGGATTGTCGCTCTCATCGGATTCGTTGCTTCATTCATTAACTTTGTTCGATTGGGTGTAAGTCAATGCTCGAACAGCGATTTTCCTAAGATTATTTTTGCTGATGCAACGGAATCTAGCTCGCTTGGCATTTGATCATAATTAGAGCCCTTGATCTGATCACGATTGTTGTACCGCCGGCTCTCCCAGCCACACTTACCATCGGAACCAATTTTGCACTTTCACGACTGAAAAAACAGAACATATTCTGCATCAGCCCACAGAAGTGAGTGGCTGAAGATGATTAATGTCTTAATTTCGCCACTGATACATGATATAGGGTCAACGTGGGAGGAAAGTTGGACATCGTTTGTTTCGATAAAACTGGAACCCTCACAGAAGATGGACTGGATGTGCTAGGAATGCGTATAGTTACCCGTGGCAATAGGTTTGTCTGTTCCTAAGTATGATCCTTAGGCTGGCGCTGAAGAATTTCTAGATTTTCCGACTTGCTCTCTGAGACGACTGATGGGTTTCTCCGTCCTTCCTCCGATGCTAACTCCGAATTCGACATCGAAAAGCAAAGGAAGATCATGTACGCCATGGCCACGTGTCATTCCCTCAGGGTAGTTGACGATGAGCTGTTGGGAGATCCTCTCGATGTGAAGATGTTCCAATTTACCAACTGGACGTTTGAGGAGGGAGGGGATCATGTTTCCGACCAGACAAGCCCTAAACACGACACTATAGCGCCGTCAGTTGCAAAGCCTCCTCAACGACAGACTGATGATGAACAGGATGTAAATGTGAGTTGATATTTATTCAGGCCACAACTTCATGTCTAACAATATTCAGAACCCACTGGAGCTTGGAGTACTGCGGAGTTTCGAATTTGTCTCCAATCTTCGCCGCGCAAGTGTCGTTGTTAGGAAATTTGGCGACAATGGAGCAAGTTTCTTTGTCAAGGGCGCCCCAGAAAGCATCATGGACATATGTATTCCTGGAACACGTCAGTGCTCTCTACTATCCCCACATAAGCTTGCATTGCTGATATACTTCTTTTGCAGTTCCTGAGGATTATGAAGATCTCCTGAATTATTACACTCACAAAGGATACCGTGTGATTGCCTGTGCTTCCAAATACGAACCAAAATTGAGCTGGAGAAAAGTTCAAAAAATGTCTCGGACGGAAGCCGAAGCTGACCTGGAATTCCTGGGCTTCATCATATTCGAGAATAAGTTGAAACCCAGTACCGCCGGTGTGATTTCCGAGTTGAACGAGGCGGGGATTCGCAATGTAATGTGCACCGGTGATAACATCCTGACTGCCATCAGTGTTGCTCGTGAATGCAACATGCTTGGACGTGATGAGCTATGTTTTATCCCGCACTTTATTGAATGTTTGTTTACCTCATCCATGTCATTACTCAGTATTAACGATATCTAGCGCCTGGTCTTTCACCCAAACCTTCTCTCATATGGGAATGCGTAGACAATTCGGACCTCCGGTTGGACCCAAGAACACTCTTGGTACGATATCTTTTCCCCATGTCCAATTACTAGCAGCTAATGCAGTTGCAGCCAATCAACGACGCGGAAATCGACTTTTCAATTCCAGGAAACGTTTTCACCGAGCGTGAATACTCCGTCGCTGTCACGGGTGATGCCTTTAGGTGGTTGGTTGACTTCGGGAATGAAGATGTACTCAACAAGGTAAGCAGCCGTTGTACTGACTATTGACAATCTTTTACCATGCCTCGAACTAATGTGTGCTGTATAGGTACTTGTATGCGGCAAAGTGTTTGCCCGTATGTCCCCGGACGAGAAGCACGAACTAGTTGAGAAACTCCAGTCTATTGATTACTGCTGTGGCTTTTGTGGCGATGGTGCCAATGATTGTGGTGCTCTGAAGGCTGCAGACGTTGGCATCTCATTGTCGGATGCCGAGGCGTCCGTTGCCGCGCCCTTCACTAGCCGCGTGTTCGAAATCTCCTGTGTTCCGACGGTGATCAGGGAGGGCCGAGCTGCGCTGGTGACAAGCTTTTCCTGTTTCAAGTTCATGAGTCTTTATTCCGCCATTCAGTTCTCCTCGGTCAGCTTCCTGTACACGTCGGGGTCAAATCTTGGTGATTTCCAGGTAAGTGGACTATATTACCAACGGTTTTGATATATTGCTAATGGTCTCAAGTTCCTCTTTATCGATCTTGTGCTCATTATGCCCATTGCGGTCTTCAGTGAGTGGTCTCCCTATTAAAATCCGAGTCCTCGAGCTAACTTCCTTCTAGTGGGCTGGGCTGATCCTGCTCCCACGATGTCTCGGAAACGGCCAACTGCTGATCTTGTCTCCCGTAAGGTATTGACACCTTTGCTCGGGCAAATCTTGCTAGTTGTGCTATCACAATTTGCAGTTTATCAGACTGTTCAATTGCAGCCATGGTCAGTAACTATTGCAATATACCCATCAAAATCATACTAACAAACAATGCAGGTTCTTGCCGCCACAACTAGACGTAGAAAAGAGCAACATTCTTAATTCGGAGAATACCTCTTTGTTCTTGTTTTCCTGTTTCCAGTACATCTTCATTAGCATTGTTCTGAGCGCGGGTCCGCCATTCCGGAAACCAATGAGTCAGAATGGTAAGAATCGCACCACCCACTTCCTCTTCTTGCTCATCTAGATACTGACTGCGACTGTTTAGTGCCATACTTATGTACAATCATCGTCAACGTCTTGCTCTCGGGCTATATGCTCTTTAGACCATCTAACTGGGTGTCGGAGGTGATGGAACTGACTTTCATGTCTGATGTTTTCAAATGCTGGCTTCTCGCGCTGGCATTCGGGATGTTCGTTCTGTCTTGGACAGCAGAGAAGAGCATATTCCCTCGCGTGGCACAGATACTTGGACATACTCGTGCCCGCTTGCAGCAAAACTACCGCAAGAAGCGCAAGATGTACAAAGTCCTATTGGAGGGACTGCGTCTGTGAAGTACGTTATCAAAGCATTCACGTTGTACGTTATCAACTCAAAAGGTTTCATATAGGAAAGTTGTTTCCTGTCCTGTTCTGCCGTCTACCTACAAAACTAGGAAGCGGAAAGAGGGGATATATACAAACACATCTGTACACAAAAAGCTTCTCAAAAGACTACTAAAGACTACCATCGGGCCAACTGGATCATGCCCTTCTCGATGACAGAGGCCGCAAATGCGGCCGACTATTCAGTAGATTGTCATAGAGTTTGGATCTAGTCATCCGTCTAATGAGGCTCCGCCTCGGTCATTTGGGCCATAGTTTACCATCTCACAAAATTGAAAAGAAAGGGTATGATACAATTCGGCTGGTAAATAGCTATCGTGACCTTGTGGCTTTTGACATGCGCTCGGTAACACCCGGCTCGCTGTTCCTCTCTACCCAGTCCAAGTACACAGTACGCAATGCGATCCAACTATCACCGCTGCCCCGAGGGACAAAAGCGGTTGCGCAATAAAAATGAAATCGACGATTGTATTCGGATCAGTGGTCCCAAGGGTGCTTCCAGCCCAACAGAGCGGGACCATCCTTCTTGGCCCGGTACATGAGCTGCCCAGAAGAGTCTTGTCAGTAGGAGATCTGCATGTCAAAGGGAGGCGATTCTTACGAAGAACCACATGCTCGCGCCCAATGCAGTCGCAGTGAAGCGATAGAGCGGTCGGACCGGGTGGATGTGGATAGGGTGGGAGGACTTGCCCGCCATGACTGTGCAGATTGGATTGAAATTAGTTTCCACAGATTCACACGAACAGAGAAAGGTGTGTGTTAGACGTACTGTGTGCTGGAATGGCTGTTGTTTGTTCACAGAACGCCAATCTCGAATCGGATCTGAAGACGGAGGGTTCTGCGGTTCAACGGGGAACGGAGAGGTTGGCAGCACGTGACCCGTGACGGCACTCGAATTCCACCGCAGCGCAGTGTTTGGATTGTTCGGGAGAACAAGCAGCAGAGCAATAATTTATATCGTTATTGAAGAGTCGCCTGACTCCTATTTCACTTATATCTTGACTGGGCTGGTTCCTACTCAGGTCTATATTGAGCCTACTGCGTGGCCGAGCTCCCCACACGCGGGCTTTGAACAATGCGAACTCGTCACACATGCTTTGTACTATGATATGTACTGGTCTTATAACATACTCGACGACGCGCGTGATTCTCTCCGACAAGGTTCCCGCTGATTCACCTTGACACTTCTGCACAATCCTCTGTCTCCGAAGAATTCTCGAACCCTCCTCCGTGTTGTACCTGGACACAACATCAAACCAAAGCATACCGAAGAGCTTGACGGCGGTCGATAATTTCGACACAAGCCAGGGCAAGCGTCTTTCTTCCCCTACCAGGGTGAGCGACCAGCCCAAGCGACGAGTCAGCATGGAGATCAAATCTCTGGAAAAGTATGACAATGGCCAGGCCCGTTTCCCTGGTTGTTCGCACATCCGTGATTATGAATTCCTTGACAAGCTCGGAGAAGGAACATTCGGGTGAGTTCGGCAGTGTTATAACTGCAAGAAACCGTCTGACTGGTTGATAGAGAGGTCTACAAAGCAAGGTCTAAGAAGGACGCCAAAATTGTGGCCTTAAAAAAGATCCTAATGCACCACGAGAAAGAAGGCGTAAGTTCACCAACCCTCTATTGTTTGTTTGCTATATATTGACATTTGGACTAGTTCCCTATCACCGCCATCCGAGAGATCAAACTCATGAAGGCGCTTTCCCATCCAAACATTTTGCAGCTCAAGGAGATGTCAATCGAGCGAGGCAAAGGTGAAGGACGGAAAAAGCCGAGCATGTACATGGTTTTTCCATACATGGAACATGACTTGTCCGGACTCTTAGAAAATCCGGCAGTTCAATTCACCGAACCACAGATCAAATGCTACCTGATGCAACTTCTCGAAGGGCTCAAATTCATGCACGCAGTACGATCATCTTGAAACACCGCTCCTTGCAATATTTGTCTAACAACTTCACAGAACCGTATCCTACATCGTGATATGAAAGGTGAGTGTTGAATGCTGATATAATGTAATTCCGAGCTAACAGAATAAATAGCGGCGAACCTGCTAATTAGCAATGGGGGAATTCTCCAAATCGCTGATTTTGGTCTTGCCCGGCCCTACGATGATTCCCCTCCACAACCCGGAAAAGGAGGCGGAGAATCTAAAAGAGAATACACTGCACTTGTTGTCACGAGATGGTACCGTCCTCCAGAGTTGTTGCTACAGCTACGGAAATACACTACGGCTATCGACTTGTGGGGAGTTGGGTAAGCTTCTCATCCCTGTTAGCCGGGCTTATCATTTTCTAATATCCTATAGCTGTGTCTTTGGCGAGATGTTCAAGGGCAAGCCCATCCTCGCTGGAAACAGCGATCTCAACCAAGCAGAACTGATATTCAATCTTGTGGGCACTCCCACCGAGGAGAATATGCCTGGATGGAGTCAACTCCCGGGTTGTGAGGGTGTGAAAAACTTCGCCTACAAACGTGGGAACCTCCACGGAGTTTTCAAGGAGTATGTTACTTTCCCCCCGAAGATCTAGGCCCCTAACTAACCATGTAACAGCCTAAACCCGGCCGCTATTTCTCTATTAAGCGAATTCCTCAAACTAGACTGGCGGAAACGCATCAACGCCATGGATGCATTGAAGCACCCATACTTCACCACCCCCCCACTCCCAGCACGACCCGGCGAAATCCCCCAATTCGCAGATTCTCATGAACTCGACCGAAAGAAGTTCCGCAGCCAGCGGGTGCCAATGCCCCCAGTTCCCCCACCCGTTTCCGACTCAAGCAACGGTGCCTGGCCAAGCTCTGGTTCACGCGGAGCAGACTCCCGACATGGCCGCATCCCCGGCCCCCCTCGTGGCGGCAGACCAAATGTGCCAGGAACCCATGCACACCACCCACCTCACGGAAACCCGCAACGCCGCGGGCCTTTCCCACCCACACAACGAGATATCGGATTACCCCCGCGTCCTCCCGTACCAACCCGCCCGCCATGGGAAGGATCGCAGTCCAACAGACCTGATGGGAGAGATGACCGCCGAAATCAATCCGGACAAGGTCGTCCAGGACCTAGACCAGGGAACCTGGACTCTTACGTTCCTAACTACAGCAACAGTGACCGTGACCGTGGCAGTGACCGCGGTGACCGCGGCGACCGCGGCAACGATCGCTCGCGAGACTCCGGTGAGCATGGCTCGCATTCAAACGCCGATTGGCGCTCGACAGGTCGACGTGATTACCGCCGGGATCCTCCATCCAGAAGAAGGAGCCGCAGTCCCGGCTTCAGAGATGGGAGTCGAGGCTAGGGTCATGATGCCCAGCGAGTTCTCACTTAATGTATTCTACTAGCCAGTCAATCCGTTGGATGGCAAATGGCATATGAAAATGGAAATGGAAATGAAAATGAAAACATTCATGTCATAGCTTTTCTCTAGTAGATGGTGCGTGGTAATCACAAAATATACACAAAACCGCTTTTACATCAGTCGTATCCAACTCGGTATACTCGGGAGTTGGCAATTGCAATCTTGTAATATCCCAGGGCCTCGTTGAGAGTGTCCCATTGCAATTGAGATTGAACCCCCATGGGGCTCATCAGTCTTAAGTTGATTAAAGCATTACAGCCCAGAGGCTAGCTTGTTTTTGAATCGGTTGTTTAGTACAACACGCGGGTCATGATGCGAGCTGGGGCGGTGTTAGCTTCAAGTTCATGCGAAAGAGAAAGGATATGATCTTACAAGGAAGGCTCTCGAGTCTGGTATACAAATCCTTGATGGTAGCAGCATCCACATTGCTGATATCAGCCATCAGGTAGGCAACCTATGAATAATAAGTTTCCGCGGCGGGTTTTGTAGAAACACGGATAAACTTACATCGCCTCTGCTGTCGGTCATCTGCTTGTCGACGTTGTGGTCACCAATAATCTCGTTGACTGTGACATTGTTAA
Organism: Penicillium paneum; assembly: GCA_023627375.1. Classification (NCBI taxonomy): domain Eukaryota; kingdom Fungi; phylum Ascomycota; class Eurotiomycetes; order Eurotiales; family Aspergillaceae; genus Penicillium; species Penicillium paneum. The sequence continues at coordinate 826,427 of JAMAFK010000005.1, forward strand.
TTAAAAAACCCCATCATTCGAATCAAATGTACTCTACCTTTTCTCAACACTCCAGGAATGTTCTTGTGGATGTAGATCACCTAGGCCAAATCAGTATCATTGCAAACCCGACTGACTGCGCGAGAAAACTTACACGAGCGTGATCAGGCTCATCCATTGTCAAGGAACGGAGGAAAACCTCGGGCAAGTTGACAGCACCAAGGGTCGAACCCTCGTTAGCATACCGGACCAGAGCCTGGGCAACTTCAACACCAATAGCCTTCTGCGCCTCTTCGGTACTTCCTCCGATATGAGGGGTCAGGATAAGGTTCTTGAGCGAGCGCAGGTCAGCTCCCCATGAGTTCAGCTCGCTGTTGAAGTAGTCACCGTTTCCGGCGGGCTCATTGGGATAGACATCCAGAGCGGCACCAGCAACCTTGCCGCTGCGCATGGCATCGATCAGTGCGGGGATATCCACAACGGTTCCTCGGCTGGCGTTGATCAGGTAGCTTCCCTTCTTCATCTTCTCGAACTGCTGCTGTCCAATCATGCCCTTGGTCTCGGCAAGCTCGGGAACATGGCAGGTAATGAAATCGGCCTCGGCCAAGAGCTCATCCAGGGTCTTCACCTGGCGAGCAGTACCCAGTGACATTATGTTGAGAACATCGTAGTAGATGACTGACATGCCCATTGCCTCAGCCAATACGGACAGCTGGGCACCAATGTGACCGTAACCAATGATACCTGAGAGGTCAGCTAAATATCCCAGAAACAACAGAAGAGCACATACCGATGGTCTTTCCTCGAATCTCCCAGCAACCGTTGCTCACTTTGTTCCAGGTACCAGCGTGCATCTCGTTGGAGCGGTCGCCCAATTGACGTGCAAGCATGACCATCTCACCAATGACCAACTCAGCAACACTGCGAGAGTTGCTGAAGGGGGAGTTGAAGACCGCAATACCCTGGTCGGCGGCATACTGGAGGTCGACCTGGTTGGTACCGATACAGAAGCAACCGATGACGATAAGGTTCTTTGCTTCCTTCAAGACTCGTGCGGTGAGCTTTGTCTTGGAGCGAATACCAATGACGTGGACATCCCTGAAAGGCAAGAGAATTCATGAGCCAAGTGAGTCACCGACAGAGACTTAGATTGCGACTCACCGAATCTTCTCAATGAGCTGATCCTCTGACAGTGAAGACTTCAGGAATTCCACCTGGTAACCTTGCTGGGACAGGATATCACGACCGGTCTGGTTGACATTTTCCAGAAGTAGAACCTTGATATCTTCTGTGGCGAATGGCTTCAGAGGCTTAGCATTGACTGGAATTGTACGGTTCAGTACAGAGCTGTGGCTGGATGGGGAGTGGAAGGAGGCGTTGGGAGAGGTAGCGAGGAAGGCATCGTCCTGACGAGGACGGATATCTCTTGCGATTGACATGATTGAAGTGTGTAGTAGATTGTAGCAGATTGTAGCAGTCTGAAAAGAAACAATCAGGGAAGAGGAGGATGGGGTGCTTAGATATGATTCACATGGGATGACTCTTAAGAAATTTAGTAAGCCTCCAAGGTCTCCGGAATCGGACTTGATGATTTTTTTGGTTTCGGGGATTTACCATTTGCACTACATTCCTACGCTGACTTCATATAGCTATTACTGGCAATTGATTCTATTTATATAATGAAAGAGATGTTGAGATATAGTACTCTGTATATATTCTCTCTGTTCTCTCTGTATTCTATGGAGGGGCACCGCGGGGCAAAGACTTTTTTTTTTAAAAAAAAATCCAAAGTTCTGACTAATCACATGCGGATCACATGTTTATCGCATGAGCTTATCTGCTTTAGGCAATATGGGCTGTTGTTCTATGTGTTGCTACAGCCTACAACATATTATGTTGTAGAAGCATATGGAGTCATTGTGATTTGTAGGATATCTTCTCAAGACCTTGCATCTTTTTGGCATCGCTTCTTCATTACATAAGCATAAGAAAGTGATGTATTATTTACCGGTAGATTATCAACTAAAGAGTTTACCTAGATATAACTCACAACTACCCTGCAACTACTCCGTACTCGAATCCAATACTCGTGAGTCTTCCCACGCTTATCTATATGACAATCATACTAAGATGCCTTAGAACATGGTGGACTCCAAGCCGAAAATCCCGTTGCTGGGATTTGATCCGTTACAAATGTTCGATTCCTTTAGGAACTTCAAGCCTGTTCAGAATTACCAAGACGAGAACAGGCGAATCTTTGAGTACGGCAGGGGTCTTCAAATACCTTCGGAGCTCTTTGTGGAGATCATAACGCTCGATTTGTTTTTACGGTCAGCTAGACAATATAAGGAACAGTTCGAAATGCACCTCAGATCACTAAAAGATCCCACCAAAGACAAGCGTCAAGAATATGAGAGAAAACTCGAGGAGGCCGAAGAGCTTATGTGGAAAATGATACAGGCCTTATACTATGCGGAAATTAGGCTTCCCCAAAGGCCATTGAAAAAGATATATGATGAGATCCGACAGAACCCTGCTTGGTATCTTCGAAAAGAGCTTAGTCAGGATTGTATTATGAGGGGTGGCTGCTGCGGTCGAAGCTGTGGCTGTTGCGAAAAGCGCTGTCTAGCTGGGGGGAAGGGTATCGGGCACTGTACGACTGGGTGTTGGTGCTGTGAAGCTAATCATGGCCATTCAGTAACCGAGGAGGAGTTGGATGTAGTGCAAGATGGTTGGGAAAATAGCTTGATGAGCGAAAATCCCTCCCATCTTTTAACAATGACGGAGGCCTATTTCTCTAAGCCGGGTATATTTGGGCTTGGAAAGCTGTCAACGATGAGATCACTTGTGTGGTATTGGAAAAAGGCATTCCCTTGGCGGTTGAAAAGAGGTTCCAAGTGATTCGAGTGATTCGAGGGCTATGTGTTGAAAATTGCTTCCACATTGTAGCAAGTCCTACAATTGCTCGATATTTGCGAACTCCTGTCTTGGTGTATTGGCTTGTTTGCTAATTATATTACTATCCCTGCTTTGGCTATCTAACTCATAATGATATCTAAGATCTGAATCACATTTAACGCCTCTTTCACGGCCTATATACTACAATTTGTGGCTGATTCTTCTACGGATTAGTTACTAAGAACGGAGCCAAACATCCACAAAACACATCGGAGTCTTCTTAAATAACAGATTCCCTTATATATACATCCTTGGTCAAATAGATCAGATTATCAAAGCCTTACGTCGTCAAGGACAGAGGCAGCATGCACGGCCGACTATTCCTGTGTACGTATGCCTGTGAATCATGGACTGAACATCGTAATTTGTAATTTGTATCTCAAGGTACATCGTGGGATATCTCCTCAAACCTGAAGACCTTGCATCTTTTCGGTGGCATCATCGGTGCCCTTGCTGGCCTTCCCCTTGACCTTGGTGGATGTGCTATCCTTGGGAAGCTCCTTGGTGTAAGGGAGGAACTCAGGAGCACCGGGAATGTATTTCCGCAAGACCTCTGGGACCACGATACCCTTAATGATAGTTAGCTACTGTCAAATTCACCCGGTGACTTTTCGGGACTTACATCTTCTTTCTGGTAGTTCTCAAGCACACAGCAGAGGGTACGCTCCGTTGCGCACAAAGTGGAGTTCAGCGCATGGACATAAGTCTTCTTCAGATCGGTGGTCTTCTTCACGCCGTACCGGATCTCCAGAGCTCGGGACTGGTAGTCGGTACAGTTGGAGCAAGAGACGAGCTCCTTGTACTCCTGCTGGAATGGGAACCAGGCCTCCAAGTCGTACTTCTTGGATGCCGCGTTGTTCAAGGCGCCGGAGACAATGGCGACAATGTTGTAAGGAAGTTTTAAGGACTGGTAGAATTCTTCGGAAGTGCTGATCATGTCCTCAAAGGCTTTCCATGAATCCTCGGGCTTAGTAAGAACGAACTGCTCAATCTGCATGGGGTTAGAACGCGAAGATCCAGGACATTCGGATCTATGCTGACCTTTTCGAATTGGTGAACACGGAAGATGCCCCAGGCATCTTTGCCGTGAGAACCAGCCTCCTTGCGGTAGCATGTGCTGTAACCGGCATACCTATTTCTTTTATCAGCGACAGGGCTTATTCCCGGGCGAGATGAGTGGCTTACTTAATGGGCAGGTCCTTGTCCTGGAGCCACTCGCTGTCGTGCAGGGCAGACAATGGTTGTTCGGAGGTAGCAATGAGGTACTTATCGGTGGACTTATCCTCGCTCTCGGTAACCTTATACAACTCTTCGTCGAATTGCTCAAGCTGCGCAGTCTTCGCCATGAGATCCTTGAGCATAAATTGAGGGGGCTGATTGGGCGTGTAGCCCTTGTTGAAGAGGAACTCCAGACCATAGTTGACCAGAGCCAAGTTGAGGAAAAGACCGTAACCAGTCAAGCAGTATCCACGGTGGCCGACAATCTTGACACCACGCTCTGGGTCATATCCATCGAGACGAGTCAACACTTCATGGTGGGAGAGGCAACCTGGCTTCTGCATTTCGGCGTTCTCGGGGGTCCATGATCTGATCAGCTTGTTGTCTGCCTGTAGCCAGAAATGGACTTGTTAGTCTCAAAGCGCATTCGATTCCCAGGCGACTTGATAACCCATACCTCATCGTTGCTCACGGGCACGGATTCGTGGACGTAGTTTCCAATCGTGCGAATCTTTCGGTCGCGTTGAAGCTCCTTGGCGACAGCAGTTTCCTCAAGCTCCTTCTTCTTGGTCTCGAGCTCTGCCTTTTGTGCGAGCAATTCGGTTGCGTCTTCCTTGTTCTGAGAATGTATAAGCATCTCTCCATACACCAGACTAGCCAGAAAATGCCTACCTTCTTCTTCATTCCAATTGCCTTCTGGACTCCATTGATTTGAGAACCGAACTGTGTGACCTCATATCGGGCTGCACCTGTCAGTAAAATTTCGCTAGCCTTAAAAAAAAATAGGAACCATACCGCGTCGTGCCTCTTCATAGAGCGCGACAACTTCATCAACGGTCTCCTCTGGAGCAAATCGCTTCTGTTGGCTCTCCTTGATCTTCTTGATATCACCACCGCGCTCAGTGACAAAGTCTGCAAGGTCCAACATATTGACGATTGGAGTTCAAAGGTTCAGGGGAGTCTAAGTGGTAGAGGGGTGACTCAAATTGTGGAGGGGTAAAAACGAGGAAAATCAAAGTGCGTGTTTCCACGCACTTGGGCCTCAAGGGGTCGCATTACTTAATCGATAAGGCGCTTCCCCGGTTTACTTCCAAATAGGCTAGTTATGGCCACGGATGTTTCTATAGATCAGGACGATTTAACACTTTGAATACTTAGAGAAGCCTGTTTCAATTGAGATTCATTACTCTATGCATGGTACCGATCCATGTTCCATAATTCGACCCTAAAACTCATTATTCATGCAATAACCCCAGTGGTTAAGAAAGACGCAATAGAAATAGGGCCAAAGAGAAGAAGAAGGCCTCGAGAAGAAGCCATCAAGTTTGTTATCAAATTGGCGGCGATGATCTCTAAGTCAATAATCGAGTTAGCAATCAATATATCCGTAGATCTGAATTGAGTGGACATCAAAAGAGCAAGATATGGTGTTGTCAGCTCCGATGAAAGAGATTCCCACGTTTCTTGTCTCAGGGATCCTGAGATCCAGAGATGGCTTCGCTTACCATCCCCGGGAGAGAGACACACGCGTTCCAGTAGAAGGCTCCCGTATTACATCACAGCGCACTTGTTGTCCCCGGTTGGTTGTGAGGGGTTCTGGGACTTCTCAACCTCTCCGATCATGAGATCAAAGGCCTTCGAGACATTGAAATCAAGGAAGGCACTAGCCTCGGTGAAAGCACAGTGGAGCTCCTCTGCTAACTGCCGTCCGTCCTCGAGGGTGACTTGGCGGTGATCGGGCTTGAGATCGCTCTTGTTTCCTACTATAACAAGAGGTACATCATCCGCTCCCTAGAGGAAATATTAGACGCTGGTTCGCGAGTACTGGTTATGAGAACGGGAGTGACTGACGAGGTGGTTCAGGATCTTGTCACGAATCACCCGCACCATGTCAAATGACTGGCGCGATGCCACTGAATAGACGATGATATATCCATGAATTCCAATGAAATGCTTGGAGTTCAAAATACTATACTCGTCCTGTAGAATGAATAGTCTCAGTAAACAACCGGTAATCTCGCACAGGAATCACCTACCTGCCCCGCAGTATCGACGATCTCAGTGGCATAGTCCTGGCCATTGTGCTTGATAATCCGGCTGAATGTGTTCTCAATTGTAGGGTAATAGCTCTCCACGAAGTGGTGCTCGACAAATCGAACTGTGAGAGAAGATTTTCCTATTCAACGATAAGTGTTAGCTCTTCGCAATTACAAAGATTTGAATTATGAACAAGGTGCTCTTTCTTACCCACGGAGCGACTGCCAACGATTGCGATCTTTCTCTGCTTAGGCGCGGAAGGCATCTTGTGTGGTGCGGTAAGATTCAGCTAAACCACCAATGTGAATAAGAGATATTGATGATGATAAAGTCAGATAGACAGTATCTTTTGATTGATGGAACTGGATCAATGAGATATTCAGAGACACATGTTAGAAACGAGGTCGCTGGGGGGTGGCAAATCCCTCGAAGCATGCGGAGCTCCAACTCCTTGTAAGCTGCAAACAATGCAAACGGCAGTTTCTCCAACTCAGGGCTGAGCGCTCTATAAATAATTAATTGCCAACGTGTAGGTCCACAGCGACGTTCTATGGCCGTCGATTTGTTACATATTCTTTATAAAATCGCTGTATTATAGAAACTACTATATCCTACTTTTTTTTGAAAATTGAGGTCTGGTTTGACGTGAGGTCATTATCATACGACGATCTCAATCAGTGATGTACATGTGCACAGGTGGGTATGAAGGTGGAATATTCCAGCGTAAATATTTCAATTAAAAGTGACAAGGAAACGGGGTATCAAAAGCTGCCAGCAGATCAAGAGATTCACGTCATCGAGTCTGAGGGAATGCCGGTAGAAAAGACCAAGCGCGCACTTATCTGCCGTCAAGCAAAACATGTATAGACGCTCCTCATTGCTCTGCCAGTCGAATCCGATTGACAAGTTCTTGTAATCTGAGCAAGAAACCACTCGCCGGTTGTCCCTGGGTTGGAAAAGCGGAGGTTTCTTGGTCAATTTTCTGATGATATTGCAGGAATTCATCAACGGTAGATATCACCACTGCTAATCCATTAGGAGCGAGTGAACTCTTGATTTTGGATCGAGTCTCAGGATGCAAATTGAGTGTGAGTAAAAGGACGGCCAAATATCCCACGGCAACATTGTGGTGTACTTCCAAGACCGAATGAGCCTAAGCAAATCTAGTAAGTCAATGCGTCGGCAAAACGCGAAACGAAAAAAAAAAGATAAAAGCTTACTGTGGAGATGGAATCGACATGAGTCGTGAATAAATGCAATAGTTGGTCAAGGAAAGGCTTCGAGGAACCAGCAGAGCGAAGAAAAATCGATCTTGATGCTTCACTCTGTTCAGTCAGATTGATAAGTGCACCGAGCGCCAATATCACGCTGTCCAGAGAATTATTCGCTTGTCCAAGCGTATCTTCGGTCAAGTCACCAAAGTTCGCGGAGACAATCTGGACTAGCCCCCCAACCACCTCCGAGTTTGCAAATCTATCACAGAAGGAGGGGTTGCTGTTGGTCACATTCAAGATAAGTCGAATGTAAAGGGGTTGTATTTGGCTGACAGTGCCTGAATCCAAACAGAGCAGGGTATGAAGCTCAGAGAGCGGGCCTAGGATATCCCATTGCTCTTTTGTGAGCGATTCAGCCAATGCAGTAGAAGCTTCCAAGATTGAAAAGCCCATGCAAAGTATTTGAGAGGTCTCTGGGTTAAAATTTCCCAATGAAACACAACGCTGGCTTTCGGACACGAGTGCTTGAACCAACGGTTTCAGAAGAGATGTGGAGAGGCTAGGGTTCTTGCCTTTGGTTTGCATTGTGGAAATCGTCGACCTCAGGCAATACAACGCCAGAGTGCATGGTGACAGTTTCGACGATGCGGTATCGGGAAACAGCATAGCAGATATCTGTGGAATAGTGCTCTTGATTGTATTTTGCAAGGGCCGAGAAAGGCCGCTGGCTTGAGCCCTTGCGGTCAGTAGTATATCGTCTTGCATGCCCAATAAGGCAGGCGACGCATTCAGGAGCTTGGGCCATGCGGAAGTTGCAAGAACATAAGACATGTGCCCATCCGATGATCCGAGTGCATAGGCACAGAAAGCCAGAATAGTGGGGACAACCTGAAGATCCATAGACAGACAATCCACAAGCCTTTTGTCAAAACTGCACTCGACAAACCGCCGTCTGAGACCAGTATCCAGCAGTTTACCACACAGTTGGAGAGTTGCATTGCATCGACCCGTCAATGAGTTTTGCGGATCTTCGATATCCTCAAAGATAGACTCGACGGCGCCTCGGTAACGAGCGTTTCCCCCAGCTTGTCTGAGCTCATGAATACTTCGGACAGATCCATCCTCGTTGGTATCCTCAATTGGCACGATTAAACGGGCACTGGAAGTAGTTTCGTAATTCAACTGACGTTGGACAGACTGAGAGCGGTGCTTTGGGCCAGTGGGAGCATCGTGCATTGAAAGGTCCTCTGACATAACCATGTCATCCAAAAAAGAACGCTGACGGGCATAGGTGACGCGGGAACCTCGTAAATGAGATGGCACCGAGGCAGAAGATTCTTGAATGTGGCTTTCGGCAGGACACTCATTTACAGCTGCCTTTGGCGAAGCTCGGTCAACGGGGACTAGGTCTCGGGACAGCTGACTACTAGAGGGACTCTCCGGTGATGTTTCAACCGCTGGAGATGTTTTAACCGTGGGTTCCGTGATCCCGAGCGAATCAATCAGTCTCCTTCGACCAGGGGTGGTGTTCGCTTTAGTGGCATAGCCCTGGTTGACGTCCGGTGCGCTCTTTCGCACGGACTCTCCACCCCCGAGGCTCTCTTGGGTTGAAATTCCCATTTCATTCTCGAGAGTAGATACCTTAGTCTGCTTCCGCACAACCCTCCCAGCCCTTGAATACGATGTTGACCCCACCGAGCTTGTCTGCTGATCGGCTTCTGACTTTTTGGCTAATGGCCATCGACCATTGGGAACCCTCTTCTCCATTTGTGGTGACACATTACGATCTCTCATCTCCGTCTCACTTGGCTTCACGGGTCGCTTAGTCGCAGGAACGGTTTTGTTTCCATCGGGGCTATATCGCCTTCTCTTTCTCTGGACCACGGGCATATGTTCATCGTCTGAAGAGGGCAAGTCATACACGCTAGGTTCTATGATAGATTTTGATTGCGTAAGACCTCGCGTCGTGGTCATTTTTCCCGATCCAGACGGTTGTTTATCTCCATTCTTGTCGCGCGGTAACCTGGTGTAGAAGGGCCGTGAGAGTCGCGACGAGCTAGGCAAAGGCATATCTTTAGGAGTTGTTTTAGCGGCAGATAGGCGCACCGATTTTTCGGTATTCAACGGAGGTTGGCTTTTGGCAGCAGAGCCGTAGGTTACGAGCCGTCGATTGCGCGGGTGTGAGTTCTCCATATTCGGTTCACAAAGTGTGCGAAACCAGATGCGCACGCGTTGTTTGATGGATTCGATGGTGAAATACGTTCCTCAGAGAGAAGTCGAGGTATGGCGAGGCGCAATTGGCTTAATGGATTGAGTAAAACGTAGTCGTTTCTTGAAACAGCCATGTCCTTGCGTGTTCAATGAAGCTTACATACGCCCAAAGGGTGTGGCGTAGTCATCAAAGGAGTGACCCCTAGGTGATTGGCAATGCGACGTGTAGATTACCTAGGCAATTTCCTTTGAGAAGATCGCGTGATAGAATAATTGAGAGCATCCGAGGTCTGGAGGTCTGATTGGGGAGATGATGCAGGTGATAAGAGGCCGAGGGGGGTGAGATGGGGCAGAATCACCCACTGCGGTATAGCTTCCAGATATAGCAAAAAAGATAAGAGAAAACCCTATGCTTCCCCGCTCTTGGCTTTGAGACATCTCACTGTCCTTATATACCCCTCTCTGGACTCTTGTCCTTCTACTTTGAGCTACTTGTGTTAGGTGAACTTGCGTATTTCAATCTTATTTCTCTTTTGTTCTAGTTCTACGACCCACACACACGCACACACACACACACACACACACATCTTTGGACGCAACAAAAACATGGCTAGCAAAACCGAGAGTGGTCCTTCTCCTGCACAGGGCGTTGGTCCTTTGTATCGGCCTGATGGCGAGAAGCCCACTGCGACAGTCTCAAAGGAAGTATCCTACGAGAATGTGCACGTGCTACCTCAAACACCCCAATTGATTGCTCTCTTGACGTGAGGACCCATTTTCTGTATGGAAGGTAACCCCAGACTCATATTTTGTGCTACCAATAGGATGATCAGAGATAAGAGAACCTGCCGTGCCGATTTCATCTTCTATTCTAACCGCATCATTCGATTGCTGGTGGAGGAAGGCTTGAACCACCTTCCTGTTGTCGAGCAGTCGATCACTACCCCCGTTGGACGGTCCTACCTCGGTGTCAAATTTGAAGGAAAGATCTGTGGTGTGTCGATCATGCGTGCAGGTGAGGCCATGGAACAAGGATTGCGCGACTGCTGCCGATCTGTTCGCATTGGGAAAATCCTCATCCAGCGGGACGAGGAAACCTGCATGCCCAAACTGTTTTACGATAAGCTCCCTACTGACATTGCTAATCGATGGGTCCTTCTCCTCGACCCCATGTTTGCAACCGGTGAGCTGAGCTTGTTGAAAAATGCCCGTTTCCACTCAGCTGATTTCTTTTCCTAGGTGGTTCCGCAACTCTGGCTGTGGAGACACTGATCGAGAGAGGCGTTCCTGAACACCGGATCCTATTCCTCAACCTCATTGCCAGCCCGTCTGGCGTTGCTGAGTTTGCGGAGAGATTCCCTAAACTTCGGGTTGTGACCTCCTTCATTGATCAAGGATTGGATGAGAAGAAGTGAGAATATTGCACCTCTTGGATGTTGTGATTGACATGCTGACTGATTGATAGGTATATTATCCCCGGCCTGGGAGATTTCGGCGACAGATATTACTCTATGTAAAGGTCATGTTTGCTACCACGTTGATGGTTAAAAGGTCACTTGGAAATTCTGAGAAATTCAGTATTCCATTATCCATCCATTGCTTGATCTGTTCCAGGTGCCACAAGGCACTTCCACTTCCCATACAAGTCGCCTATCCAGAGTTGACTTGATGGCCGGTAGTGGGGTAGAGGTCTAGATGGGTGAGACGCTTCTTGGGGTTTAGGCTATGATAAACATATGCAACCAAAATATGCCGCAAGAATATCAAATACCATGTACATACAAGAATCTCACAACTCGACTATTGTTGATATCGTTCGTGCCTTAATGCGCCGTTCGCCGTCATCCCATGATCAGTATTCATCATCATCGTAGCCATCGCCCTGCCCAGTCTCTTCTGAGATGCCCTGCTTGCTGATCCCTCTCTGTCCCAGGTGGCTGGAAATCGGTGCATCATACTGATTGGCAGTGTCCTTCGCAACTGCATCACATGCATCTACCCAATCCGAATATACATCCACGGGAGCAGAAAGATCTTTGAAGCATTGTGTTAGTTGAACCAGTTACGACTGATGCCTTGGGTGAATTATCAACTCACAATTGATACCAGTTTGGAACTTTTGACCACAAACTTTGCACGATAGATCGCCAAGGCCGAGCTTCTTGTCTAGCTTGACGATCACAGAGTTCTCATGATTGCAAAAGAGACAGGAGAATGTGGTAGCAAGAGGCTCCCTCTATATTTCACAGTCAGTGCTGGGTGGAAAGCCTGGCGACTTGTGAATCCTTTACCTTCTTAGGCCCTTGAGGCTTGGAGCTTGACTTCTTGCGCTTGCCCTGTATAAATTAACATCTATCCACGGTCGGGGCGGTCGGGCGGGTGAGGACAGTCGGGAAAGGGAAATCGATAGCACATACCATGATTGGATGAACCAGCGGCAAAGTTGAAATATAATATAAGAAGCGATGAGAGAAAAGTTGGAGTGAGGAGCGTTGACTCGCGCGGGAGTAGGCCCGCGGTATGGATGCCAAGGCGACTTGCCTAGTTTGGAGTCGGAACAATAAGTCTCCAGCTTCCGACATGTGATGTCAGTTAGTGGTGATTCCCACGAAGTGATGTACTATACAGTACAGTAGGCTTTCTATTCAACTTTGTCTATGTTGGCTAATTGAAAGTTTGGAGGACTCGATGCAGATTGGAGGTAAGAGGATTGGTTTCAAAGGCATAGAACCAATCTGATACATAGGTATACTAGTATCTATACAAGTATCTATACAAGTATCTATACACATGTACAGTGTACAACATTGAAAACGAACAGCTTCAGCGCCAATAGTTTAGGGCCTATTGTAACAGCTAACTATCTAAAAATACAACGCAAAGCGATCTGGCAAGTATGAAGTAATACACTAATGGCCCCGGACTGATGGTGATGACATAAGGTAATTACGTAATGGCAAACCGGTGGAACCTTTTTTAAATGTTTGATCACATGACCACAGTTCATGACATAATCAGCTAGGGCCCGCGCCTCGCTTAGCCGAGTTTTCTGTGGGTTTTCAACCCTCCCAGTCGAGTGTCGAAACCCTCTGAGCGCGCGGTGCGATACCTTTGTCTGTCCTCCAACAACACACAGATAACTCGCAATCATGGCTGTTGGAAAGTAAGCGCCCTACTATCCATCCTTTTCCTGCTTTCAATTTATCGAATTACTTGCGCATCTACGACATTTATTCAATTCACGAACACACGGCTAATCCTCATCGTTCAGGAACAAGCGCCTATCTAAGGGTAAGAAGGGTATCAAGAAGCGCACAGTCGACCCCTTCACTCGCAAGGACGAGTACTCTGTGAAGGTTCGTTCTATTTCTTCCACCGTCCCATACATACGCAATGCTAATCGTGTCGACAGGCTCCTTCCACCTTCCAGACTCGCGAGTATGCACACCACCCGAATCGAACATGGCGAATTTAGAGTTGGATTGGCTAACGGAATTATCAGTGTCGGCAAGACTCTGGTCAACCGCACCAGCGGTTTGAAGAACGCCAACGACTCCCTCAAGGGCCGTATCTTCGAGGTCTCCCTCGCCGACCTCCAGAACGATGAGGACCACGCCTTCCGCAAGGTCAAGCTCCGCGTCGACGAGATCCAGGGAAAGAACTGCCTGACCAACTTCCACGGTCTCGACTTCACCACCGACAAGCTCCGTTCTCTTGTCCGCAAGTGGCAGACTCTGATTGAGGCCAACATCACCGTGAAGACCACTGACGACTACCTCCTCCGCCTGTTCGCCATTGCCTTCACCAAGAGACGCCCCAACCAGATCAAGAAGACCACCTACGCCGCTTCGTCCCAGATCCGTGCCATTCGCAAGAAGATGACCGAGATCATTCAGCGCGAGGCCTCCACCTGCACTCTGTCTCAGCTCACCCACAAGCTCATTCCCGAGGTTATTGGACGTGAGATCGAGAAGTCCACCCAGGGCATCTACCCCCTGCAGAATGTTCGTTTTTTTCCCACGAAACTCGGAGAGTCGCGTACGTACGGATTGCTAACATGTCTCCAGGTCCACATTCGCAAGGTTAAGCTCCTGAAGTCGCCCAAGTTCGACCTCGGTGCTCTCCTGGCTCTGCACGGAGAGTCCGCGACTGATGACAAGGGCCAGAAGGTTGAGCGGGAGTTCAAGGAGACCGTCCTCGAGAGTGTTTAAAGGTTATGTCAATGAAGGTGTCACGTACTGGTCAGCCTGGGCAAATCATTGTCTTCTGGTCATAGGAAAAGAAAAAAGTTCAAATATGTATGACAGATTTGAACCGGCGTTTAGCTACGCGTAGCCAGTCTTAGACATGATCCCAAAAATTCAAGGGTAGTAGTTCATTCATGTTCAATCCTCTTCAGTTTGCTACCGAGTAGTATGCTTGTTGGGAGCGTGATGTCTAGTCCAACTATATGCTCTCGTCACAGGGGATGTACCTACCTCTCTCGCCCCATAATATATACTCGGTCCATCTTCCGTGTGTCTAATACCGAATGTGGGGAGTGAGACGGGTTGGTTCTGGCCCGCTCATCGGTCTAATCTTGGTCTTTCAAATAAAGGATCACCGTTATGGTCCTGCGGGCTATGTTCCAGAGTTATATAGACAGATCCACTACATTCATGGTATCACGCTGTCAACTGTCATCTATCATTGCGAATTGTTCAAGGTCTTAGGCTTCACGAAGAAAATTATTGTATTTAAGTGGGTGAAGCTATTCATTCTTAGTGGGTACGTTTGATAGGCTCCTAGGTTGCTCCGCTCTCCCGCTAGTGCCGGGAGGTTATGTACGATCTCTGAGAATGATATCCCGCTTCGGCATTCCTCTGAATGTTGAGGTTCTTCATCAAGAATACAACACAAGATTTGGGGAAAGAAAAGGATGTTATTGAGAATATTTTGTGATCAAATTAACATAGTATTAGTTATATAGTGTTAGTGAAGCTCTATCTACCTATATTAGACATAATAAAGCATTCGTAAACATCAGGAAATCATGACCCGGTTTAGCAGACACACTATATAATCTCAGATGAGAAAAATGCAGATATAAATAGGTTTTGTCAGACTAAGCAACTGTTTACTATGCTTCTCTGCTGAATCGACATGCTAGGTCAACTCAAAGTAGAAGTAGCCTCTGATATAGCATCGGTTGCATAGTTGCTCGGCCTTGAGTGTCGACGATTCACAACGTAAGAAACAAGATACACATGCCTGTTCTTCTTTCATCAAGTACTGTTTTTATCTCTCGACGATGTTTACAAGACGAAATAAGGTTGGTGGAGCCCCCACTAGTCCAACCCCCGCACTCTCTAGGGGGTATGAGGTCACGAGTCCTACCCCCCCCTCTTGGATTGCATGATACCTGGTACTCTCATGTTTCTTGTTTTCCTCATTTCCCATCTCTTATTGAGCACAATTCCTCATCTACCATCCATCAAATATCATCGAGACCAGTAAGTATCCATACCGTGAAGATATACTTCTATTCATTGGCATCAAAACATACATACACTTGCCATTCCTCCCCAGTGAATTCTACTAACCCAACAATCCACCTCCTAGTGACTCGCTCCCACAAATCCAACGACCGTGAACACCAAGCCGAAGGCATGACGGGAACCCGTGACAACATTCCTCGCTACTTCGCCAAGTCCGGCCCAACTGACGCTGATCCCCGCAAGACAAAGAAGGACGGGGGTGGCAAAGGCAATTGGTAATGCCAGCACGTCAGAATCAAGCGTGTGCAGCTGGCTAATGCTATTCCTTTCGCTATAGGGGCCGATCGGGCGATGAAATGCAGGACACTGACTACGCGTTCGCCAATGCCAGGCGTCGCTCCAATAGCAGCACCCAAGGTCTGGCTGACTTCAATACCAAGTTCGAGGCTATTGATCCAGAGCCTATTTTCCCTATGTTCGAGGAAGATATCCTTGGTGAAGCTGATATGGCTGTCGGGAATGATAATCCTGTGACCAAGGTCGATACTGCCAGCAGCAACGATAGCGAGGCTGATCGTGAGGGAAGGAAGTATTAGGGAGTCTCGGCTGGCGCTGTGACGACTTGAGCTTCTAGTATCTCGATGGTACATGAACAAGGTAAATTCTAGGGATCATATCGTGACTCCATGGCTCGGTGCTTCGGGAAACCAGTATCTATTGCATGGGAGTCTGAGAAAACAAACTAAATCAAACATGACATTCATATTTCACTAAGAATGATGGTCTGTTATCAAGTACAACGTAGCTTAGAAGTTTCTTTCAATAAAGCTCAAACAATAGAAATGTCTCTTGAGATGTCATACATACAACATATTATGACCCATCGGCCACTGGATAACCGAGTGATAATATTGAAAACGCCGCCATTTCATCCGCCACCCGTGTCAATTGTAGAGAAAATTCAATCATTTGCTCCAGCAATTTCACCGTCAATCAAAGGTGGTCTATTTGGGAGGCGATATATGGACCTCAGCAGTTTCCCGGAGGTTTTGGAACCAGAAATCAAGTTTTCCGACATCAATGCACTGGCGCAAAATATCATTCTCGGTCTTAAGATCGGCTGCCACACGAGCTTTTTGCTCTGGGCGGAACCTTGACACAAGAATATCGGAATCGGAATCAGTCATCAGAGCCTCCGCGGGTGAAAGAGCTGTGTAAACAGAGTGTGGACCAGCATTTCGAGGTTCTAGACATAATATATTGGTTAGCTCGATAGTCCAAGTACTTATGTTCGGAACAAACTCACCTTCCAAGCATGCAGTAAGTGATCGGTAGAGCGCGGTATCGGCGACCGAGTTGTGTGCATGTCCATTGGGCCCCTCGGCAGCTTTGCCCCGAGCTACCCAATCATCTTTGATCAAGCACCGTCGCCAGATCAACCTCTGTAGAGCCGTGAGGTAGGAGGGGTCTCGCTGGCCATAGCGTCCGTAGTCAAGAACCTGCAATGCGAGGTGGAACTCGCTTCGTACAACCTCGCTCTCGCTGTCATCTGCGAGCTGACCGGGGCCCATCAACGTCAAGATATCAATCAGGCCATCGGCACCGACAACCTGCCTGTCGATCAAGGTAGAGAGAGCGTCGCTCAAGATCTCATGGAGCGATGGCCGATCTTCGAAGATATGTTCTCCATACTGAGCGAGAGCTAGTTCGAGTTCTGCCTTTTGGTCAATAGCACCCTGCAGTATAGGCTCAAGATACTGGTAGAGTATGTCTTGAACTCCATCGACCTCAACGTAATCCTCAAGACGCTTCAGATCCTCTTGCAAAGTAGAAGCCACGACGGGTGAATCCATCCGCTCCTGCGTCGCTAGTTTGCCTAGCTTGGCTATCGAGATCTCCACACGGTGGCTCCACAAGTCCTTCTCACTGTTAATCGCTAGATTCTCCAATGAGACCGCGGCAGTGTCATAATCGTCTTCGCCGATGACATCGTTAATCCAGCTCAGGCGAGAATATGCGGGGTTACTTCGAAGGAATCGAGTGACGGCGGATTGGTATTTTCGCATCGTAAACAGCGTTCCTGGATAACCCATAGCGATTTGCCGGGAGAAGTACGCATCCGCCCATAGGTCACCAAACTTGTCGAAATACTTGGCGATCAATTGATCCGCATCGATCTCAGTTTGAGTCGTGGATACGTCAATTGGTGGCTCTGTGCGCGAATTTTGATTTGCCTTTTGGTCCTGGAGCTCGATTATTAACTCGACCAATGCTCCCATGTCTCGGAAGCTTTCTGCTAACTCGATGGCATCGGCAAGATGGCCGATACCAGCCAGCTTGAAGAGTTGCCATTTGCGGTCTTCGACGTGGGCCTGCTCAATCGAGACACTTTCATCCATTAGTTTGGGATCACCTTGCGCAGAAAGCCACCGAGTCCGCTCGAGATGCATTTGACCGATCACGCGGAGATGTCGATAGCTGTTTTTCGCAACTTGATTCAAAACATGTGTGTCAGGGGTATCAGCAGCCGATGCGGGTGTGATCCATGACCGGCAACTATCCAGTTCTAAATCGAGCAAATGCCCCGCTTCAGAGTAACCAACAGCCCTTGATGTCCAGAACTCGGGAAGACCTTCATATCCATCGGAAAGCACACCATCCTCCAGGAAGTCTCCATGAAGACCATAAAGTGCAATGTGCTCGTCGCGATATCTGAAAGCAGTTTCTGTGACTGCCAGAAAAAGCTCGCTGGCCGCCAGGATCTTCTCTGACAATGCGCGCGCAGGGTGGGAGGTGTTGCCTCGACCGAGCTTGATTGCGTTCTTGATCCATGGGATGATATGCTCCATGCGGTAAGAGTCCCTTAGGAACCATTGACGCACCGGATCAGTCTCTCCATGTTGGGCGTTGATTGGCGTCTTGAATTTCTCGTGCATAGATCCAATGACATGACCGAGGAAAGTCTCCTCGTCTCCATTTTTGATCTTGCAGGCCTCTTGAATCTTCCACATAGCTCTTTGTGCTGCAATTTTTTCCGCAGCCCATAGCAACTCCCATTTTGCCGGTCGACTCAAAGGGTTTCCGTGGCGTGATAGTAATGAGGCGAGATCATCTAGTGCCTTTGCTCTCAAGCGGAGATTTTGCTCTAGTGAGATAGCAGTGGTGGGAATGAAGCGAGTCTCTGATTGGAGTAGCTCCCTGCAGATTTCCAAAGATGCTTGCTCCATTTCTGATGGAGGAAAGTTCAAGTCTCCCTCGCTAGATAAATTCAAAGGATTCTTTGCCATGGTCCCAAAGAAAACCGCCTGCTCAAGCTTGTGCTTTGCTGTGACCTGAGGCTCCTCGACGTCTTGTTCTGTGCTTGGGCGAGGCAGCACCGTCACACGAATTACACCGAAATTTCGAAGCATAAGCACACATGCTGCGCAAGGGAAATCGTTCGATTGGTCCTCTGAGATGGACCCCAGGATTTCGTGTTCTGTGCCGGAGCGGAAGTGAATGGTATCTTGGAAAGGCAGAGGTAAGTTGTTGGAATCGAGAAGCAGTTGTGAGGATGGAGTCTCTTCGACACTTGTTAAAGACAAAATAACGAGAGACTGGCCAATAAGGATGAAAGCCGTTTCTTCTGGCTTTGGCACGAATAGCTTGGGTTTTGAAGCTTCGAGTTGAGAGACAGGAATATGGCGGAGATCTACGGCATGGGTTGACATGACACGAGTTTCGTTTCCTGAAAGGTGAACTTGAACCACGAATAGCGTCCTAGTTTCTAACCATTGTGGCGACCTGACAACCAGAAAGAGGCGCCAGGAGCCATCGGAAGTTTGGACAGTATCGTCCAAAGACTGCAGGGTAGAGAATGCAAAGTCCACGACTTTGAGCTCTGTATCGTTTGTCTGTTGTGCATGATATTCAGGGAGGGCCTTCGTGATTTCATTCTTGAGATCGTATCTTTTTTTGAGGGTGTTCCCGTGGTTCCAATGCGTGTCCCATATCTCAACCAATCCGGTCGAAGTTCCAATGATGATATCTCGCTGGCCGCGTTGATGAGAACCACCGGCCCGAACCGCAGTAACCTCTTTTCTCCATGACCCGCCTGCGAATACGTTCTTGAGGCCCCCGAAAATTCCACCGCCTCCACTTCCTGCAGTGCTTCTGAGGTAATTCACGACCACTGAAGGCTTTCCCTGGGGGTCCCTCAAGGTGATGTGTGCTACTCGTCCGGACGAGAACGTGACGATCACTCCCGAAGGCTCCCCATTGAGTATTTCCGTGGCATACTCACCGGAAAGCATGCCAGGGGTGGATCCTTGGATGCCATTCTGCTTTTGTCGGGATAAACCCAATGACGCGGCACTGGATACAGTCTCCCAGTAAATGACTTTCCCTGTAGAAGGGATGATCACTAAAAGACCTGGGTGGTCTCCCGTGGCAGTGGATAATAGAACTCCGAGTGGGACGGCACCTTTGGGATCTCTGCAAGACTCCGGAATCGATACCGTGAACGTCTCCGACGGAGACGGGAAAGAAGCGGGCGTAGAATAGGGCCAGACGATGGCATGCGAGCGAGTCAAAGCCAATGCGTAATCATGACCAGTTCCGAAAAAGCACTTGAGGGGTTCTGCGTTCAAAGGGTGAGTGTCAACAAACCGCAACCCAAGGTGGGGAAAAGCTATAGAATTTGAGATACCTGATTGTAAGCCACGAATTTGATCTGGCAAAGATGGCAGTT
Source organism: Penicillium paneum (assembly GCA_023627375.1). NCBI lineage: Eukaryota > Fungi > Ascomycota > Eurotiomycetes > Eurotiales > Aspergillaceae > Penicillium > Penicillium paneum. The sequence goes on from JAMAFK010000005.1 coordinate 846,250, forward strand.
GATCAACAGTGTAAAAATCTGTGCTTGACTTTGAACCCGACAAGTTAGCACTTTGGACTTGAGGGTCTGAAGGAACGCGCAAAGATATGAAAGACCCACCAAAACGATTGTGCCCTCGTTATTGTTCCCAGATCCATCGCCTTGTTTCGCACCACGGGCCGATATATGCAACTCGTTCATCAGATCCGTAGGGGTAATGTCATCGCTTGGCGCAGTGGGTGTCGCTAATTTTGTGAGCTCACGCCCCAGGTTGGTATCGGAAGGGGATTCATCTGGGCGTCGCAGGACAGAGCGCTGCCTCTTGGCCTTTGGTGGTTTGACAGAGTCATCTGAGCTTGTTCGCTGACGTCGACGAGTATTGCGACCACCGGCTTTTGGGACGAACATTTTCAATGTACGCAACCTGTCGCGAACACACGCTAGCCGCCGAACGTTTCGAAGTTTATTGACCCTTGGGGGTCCGATTCACTCTGCGAGCTTGATTCAAGGTCAGAAATGAAAGAGCGAGAGAGATAAAGCGAGAAAAAAGCTCTCCCAAGAGGATGGGTTTGAATTGGAGCAAGGTGATAGCAGCGATAGGGTTGGTCAATAACAATCGAGGATGTTTGTCCGAAGGCGGTGAGACAAAATCCCATATTGCACAGGTCGGTACATGAATTTGTAAGTTACGTGTACTAACTACTGGATACACTGTATATCATCGATCTACATATATACGTGGTAAATAGTATTCAGTCTGAAATTATATACTAGATGTATATCTCCTACGTGAACAGCCACTCAAATTGACCCTACAGTAATATTTTACATGATTCGAGTCTATTCTGCTCATTGAAATGTGGGGCTCTGTATAGAGCGAATACGAATAGTACACCAATCTCAATTAGGTATTTAGCTATATTGTATGAAGGTAAAGTACCTAGTACGCAGGTTTATATAATTGATTGCTCCCGGAATATGAACAGAATCGGTATAGCATCGCCGAACTCTCTAGGCTCCATTGTAGGTCTAGATACATAACTATGCATAACAGCCGGTTGGCTGTGGAATATAATTTCCGTAGCCGATTACCCCGAAAAGGCTCACGTGAATCCCACATATCACCCCACACGGAGCTCACTGCTCCCTTGGTAAACACCAGCATGGACTGAAGAACAAAACTCCTTCGCTCCATGGGATAGCGGATCTCACCCTCGCGACTACGAATTAGCCACAATGCGTATGCGTTGTGTTGATACGGTTAAGATCAAGGCCCCACAGGGTTGCTTAGGGTTGCAACTATAGAGAAGATGCTCTCACGCTTGTCGCATGCCAGAGGTCACCTCCGACTAAGATCCATTGCGCATGTCGCATCGCAAGTTTCGCCTACAAATTCGAAAACAACAAACCTTACTATCCTACCCTCCAGACGAGACCTGCACACAGCCCTCTTTTTCCCAGGTTTGTATCGCCCCCACCCCCCCTTTTGCCCCTGAGTCTCGAACGACTACTAATACAAACACCCAATAGGACATGGAGTCCAACGGGTTGGCATGGCCAACACCTGGATTGAACACTTCCCTCACACCGCGGCCAAGGTTCTGGACGAAATGGATGGCACTCTCGGATTCAAACTGTCCAGCATCATATCCGATGGCCCGAACTCCGAGCTCAACCGAACGGAAAATTCACAGCCTGCAGTCATGGCAATCTCAGTCATGATACTTCGTATTCTGGAGCAGGAGTTTGGATTCGACACTAAATCTCGGGTCGGTGTGACGCTTGGGCATAGCCTCGGGGAGTTCTCTGCATTGGTTGCCGGAGGCTATATTGAATTCGCAGACGCTTTACGATTAGTTCGCCGTCGGGCGGAAATGATGGCCCAGTGTACGCGCCAGTTGACCGAGCATTCCGGTGAAACATATGGCATGGTTGCACTTCTATGTCATCCCGAGCACCTGGAAGGTCTGCTTCGGACGGTCCAGCAATTCATTGGCCCCGAATCACCGGGTATTGAAATCGACGGGGAAAATCGCATCTCAAAAATCCAACAAGTGGTCGTTGCAAACATCAACTCAAAAAATCAAATCGTGCTAAGTGGTAGTATTGAAAAAATCAGAATCCTTCTCGTGCAAATGCGTCAATTTGGAGGTTACGACCCACGGGCTGTCAGGTTGAAAAGTAACTGCCCGTTTCATAGCCCTGTTATGGCGCTAGCTGCGGATTATATGAGAGATGCTGTCGAGAAGATCAACATCTCATTCCCGGCACCAATCCCATGCATATCAAATGTCACTGCCTTGCCCTTCCAGTCTAAGGAAGACATTAAAGACCTCCTCTCAAGACAGTGCACGGATACAGTCAGATGGTGGGATAGCATTCGCTATCTTCATCAGGAACGAGGCGTGAAGCGGTGGATCGGAATTGGACCAGGGAAGGTTGGCAGGAATTTGGTTGGCAAAGAGGTTGGGAGAATTGACACCAAAGGCGGAGGGGTATGGGCTATTTCCGACCCTCGTGAAATGGCAGAAATCATGGCTGCCCTGGAGCAGACTGAAGCCGAAGCCGAAAATGAGGATTACCGACGCGAATCAGCATGATGACAAAAATGTTTCTATTTTCACTGTTCTATTATATCCAGGATTTTCATGAATTATATGCCATACGGAGTGGAATTGAAAAGTAGCTTCATCAAAAGAAATGATGTGGGTATTATCCAAGCAGTCTGGTAAAATTGTTGCTGTCTATATGAATGTAAGTTGGGACGCCTAGTTGACCTAGGTTCTATCTGTATCCTCAAAACCCGACATTCGTTCTCTCCCTACAGAGAAGTACCTGGGGCCCACGATTCCCCAATACGTTTAACATCCGCAACGAACTTTTTGTTAGAGATTGGCTGGCAAGCGGACAAAGAAGAAGCTGTATTCCCGGCAATCGGGACGTGGTCATCGGGGGAGTAAAATGGATTCTGCAAAAGCTGGATATATGCACTCTGTAATGCGCGGAATGCCTGTATGAAATAATTAGGGGGTGAAGCACTCGCCAGGCATAGAGGGAAAACACACCGGTTTGACATCAGAATCTCTCAAGCCATTAATCGCAGCTCCTGCTTGTTTCCCAGCGCTGGGCTCTTCCTGACCGAAAAAGTCCACAATGATCAATAGTTTTACCCCCGTGGTCGTCAACCATCCATAGGCCGCAAGTCGTTCGTCAATTGCATGTAGTAGACCTAAATCCTGATCAATGGATGTTTGTTTGCAGCGGATGTCGAAGATGTCGAGACAGGAGTTCAGTAAGAAGGAGAATTCGATAGTAGAATCCGAATACGGGGGAAACAGGGAAATGTGAAGAGGGTTATCCTGCAATCGAGTCAGTATGGGCAGTTCCAGACGGGCAAGTTGGCAGAGTGATACGTACCGCCTTCCCAATCACGCCAATGCAGGCAATTTTTGGGCCCGCCATTTCTGAGATGGCCCTTGACGTGGCAATGTATGGGACTGCGCGCAATCACTTGGGCTCTTGCGGTACAACTAGTGACTGATTCCCTTGTCTTGGCACTGTGATCAGGTGAGAGTTCTAATTTGGGAGGTATTAGCTCTCCATATCATGTCCACAATGCTCTGGAATTGAGCAGCCCTTTTAAGGGACGGTTACTTTGCAATCAAAGTGTAGACAGTAGTGGAGTGGTTGCCTCCAATCCCCCACGTACGTTGTATGGGGAAGAAGCGTTCAGGCACCCAGGCAGCAATATGAGCTCAGAGCCAATGATATCTGATGCAATCCGATTTACGAGCATTTCACCGCTTTTACCATACCAGGTTCCGTGACTGAAAAATACAGCCGCTGAGCCAATGATCTGCGAGGTGATAGCTTACATCATCTCTCTCAAACGGCCGGTATACATCATCTTCTTCCACTGTGGAATCGGAACCTTTTTGGGGTTCTCCTTGTCTTGCAATACCCGGCCCGCCACCTCTGCCCTCTTGTAATTCGATATTACTTGTCGTCACTGGCCGACGCTGCAATTATCTAATCTCTTCACACCCGGATCACGATCTTTCATTCTAGTTCATCTCCACCGAAGAGACTTTTTTCGAGATGCTTCCGATGGCGAAGCCCGCCATCTCTGGCGCTCTGTGCGGTAGGGACCTCTTCACCTCATCGACAATGTCAATTCACTAACAAAAAATAGCTGCGCGACCCCGTTTCGTTGCCTCTCTCCCGCGTGCCCAATCCTTGGCGGCCCTTTCGACTTCGTCAATCAAATCAGCGACAGCGCTCGAGCGTCAACCATCAGCAGGCGCCCAGCAATTGACCGCGTCCGGCAAGGTTCGCCGAGAGGTGCCTTTGGCTAGTCAGGAGAAGAAGGAGGGTGCTATGCAATATGCCTTGTTCGTTTGCTCTATTATGGCTCTGATATTGTATGCGCCTTGGAACTGCCGCTGACCTTATATCACCCAGGACCACCCTCGATCAGATTGCCAATTGGGCTCGTCAAAGCTCTTTGTGGCCCATGACCTTCGGACTTGCATGCTGCGCTGTGGAGATGATGCACCTTTCTACCCCCCGTTACGATCAAGATCGTCTTGGAATCATTTTCCGTGCTTCTCCGCGTCAGTCCGATGTTATGATTGTGGCCGGTACATTGACGAACAAGATGGCCCCTGCTCTCCGCCAGGTTTATGATCAGATGCCCGACCCCCGGTGGGTTATCAGCATGGGCAGCTGTGCCAACGGTGGTGGCTACTACCACTACAGTTACTCGGTCGTTCGAGGCTGTGACCGGGTTGTGCCGGTCGATATCTACGTGCCTGGATGTAAGCATTTCTTCTTCATTAACTCTTGTGCTGTTGAAACTGACTAATAAAAATCAAGGCCCACCCACCTCCGAGGCATTGATGTACGGTATCTTCCAGCTGCAGAAGAAGATGCGACACACCAGAATCACACGCATGTGGTACCGCCGTTAGTCTCTAAAACTAATGATATGGTGGACTGTTGTTTTTTGCCTCTTCGGTCATAGTGCATGGTAAACTTAAGTGACTCAACCTGACCGCCGTGGAGTTTTATGTGTCTTTTTACTTTGTATATCAATACCAAGCTTTAGAGCTTGATATTTTGTTTTTACTCTCACTTTGATTGGTCTGTTCCCTTTTTTTCCTTGCCTGTCAGAATATCCATTCAAAAGAATTTAAATGAAGTCTGATATACTGGCTTTAATGAACTTATGTGTCGCTCTATGTATTGGATTTCAGGTTGTCGCGATTTTCCCGGTTGGGTGCCGCCGCTTTATGCGCTTGGGGTGCACCGATGACAGCTCAAGGTCACTACCTACGTATTAATGAACACCAAGGGTATGTTAAGTAATGAACTAGAGGCGCGCACAATGCCGAGAGCCGAGATTAGTTACGAATTAGTCGAACTGCTCGAGAAAGCATACAAACCTACGAGTCTCGGCTATGGCAATCTACACCCCCCATGTATTCCGTGGGACTCGTCAAGTGGCAATGAGAGCCACGACTTCAGGAACATCCACGAGAAAGCCCGGTTTGTTATTTGATGCTGACCTACATGGACTTCCACAACATGGTAGTGTTGATGTCCCTGTGGTAGGTTGGGCAGCAGGTGCTACGGGACCCTCTGCCTACGCTGTCTCATGGGGGCTACGGAGAGATGGTGGTCAGAGGGATGGGGAGAGGAAGAAGGGAAGAAGAAGAGAAGAGATCTGGGAGGAGGAGTCCCCTTTTATACCCCAACTGCATGGGTTTGTGGGCTTCTTGACAAACCATGCAAAATGAGGATATTCCTCGCTTGTTTAGTTTGTTTCGCTTGCCCAGTTTGGAAGGAACGTTTCCTTCCCATCTGGGCAAGTACGATCACCGGTTCATCGTCCCTTCCTAGATCGTCACAGTTGGGATTCTTTCCTGCCTTCCCCTTTCTTTCCTTCTCTGTACTTAGGCACCTTCCTACTTTCCTGCTCTGGGCCTCAACTGAACCTTCCAATGTTGAAGTACAACAAAGCACGTTCGTACCTTCCGAAATAGAGGGTTACAGACACTGTCAACTTTGTGGCTCATGAAGACATCAAGCAAAACCTGGGTAAGGTACCCAATGTTAGCCTTAATTCTACCAATAGAACCTTGCCTTTGCTTCTCATAACATTGACTTGTGATGAAAGAGGATAAGAAGCTAGGAGAAAAGAAATCTTCTTCCATCTGGAGGAATCCATAGAGCGTTTGGTCATCTCTGGTCCCATGTAGGAAAGTCCTGTACAGGTAATGGTTTTGACTGCGTTCGTATACACATAAGAATACTTATTAAGAAGGACATCCAAAAAATATCGGGATGCTCTCATATATAACGTCCCTGATATCATCCTGGGCCAAATAGATCATACATCGTCAAGGATAGAAGCCGTATGAACGGTCAACTATTCTTGCCGTGGGGCCAGTCTGAATCTGATATTAGATGAGCTTGTAGCAATAAATTATGAGTTTGTAGTGGAGGAATTGCGAATAAGATCAATGGAACCTAATGATTGGAAATAAGTCGACTGCTGTGTGCTAGGTAAGATGCGATGTTAGAGATATATATATGCACCTATATAGACAAGATAATGTCTGCCGGGTGGGGCTTTCCTAACTGGGCTGCCGCCGCTTTTATGAGGGCGCTCAGGCTCAGGCTCACTGAGTAAACGTGAGCACGGGTCAGACTCAGTGATCACGCTCAGGATAATCACGTGATGTATGACTAATAAATGGCACGCTCAGTGAGGTTAACCCTCATTTGTTCAACTTTACCTAGATCAAACCCGAAAGAGAAAGACCCCACAGGGCCATCTATTCTGTGATATGTAGTGCGTTGGCGGTAATTGGGCTGCACTCATTTTGTAGAGGATCCCATATCGCAAAAATATGCGTCATTTTTATTATCTGGGGCAAAGAGGGTGGAGAAAGCTATTTAATTCAGGATGATCTGGTCAAAGTTCCCCATCTTCTCATGTACAGAGGCGTCCCGAGCTCTGACTCTCAGCTATAAAAGGGCACCACTTCCCCACAAACCACTTATCTCATTATCCCATCTGAACTACCTTCCTTCCATTAATATGCTTCTACAACTAGCAGTCTAGCAAGGTCTTTAGTAATGGATCAACGCAACGAGAGAGCCAAGGAAAGGCGCCGTCTCCAAAGGCAAAAGAATGGCTATATCCCCGGGGCTCATAGAGAGGAAGACAGAATCCGAAACAAAGACAAAAAGCTCCAGAAAACAAAGCAGATCTATTAAGAAACGCTAAACCTCTGGCTCGAGTAAGTTGAGAGACCCGCGGAAGCAAGAGTTTCCTACCCGAGGAGGGAGCTGACTTCTCTCCTAGCTTCACAGCTGACCCTTAAAATGGTTTTGTAAATTACCAAACTGTTCCAGAGTGTTTGCCTCCGAGCCATGACATGGTCAAAGGGTTTCTTCGCTGGTATGTGAGTTCTGCTACGGGTCGGCTCGACGAGGACAAACGACCAACTGTTAGAACCGCCAAGGCGTGGGCAGAGCGATTCTTTGGTGGATTCAAGGAGAGCACCAAAACGGAGATCCACGAAGATGATCGAAAAGAAGTATACGGTGTGAGTTCTCTGCTTCCCTATCGTCAAAACAATGCTAAGTCTTCCATGGCACGTACACATGTAACATTTGAAGATAGTCCTAATTTAGGACCCAAGAGGTACAAATGGGTGTAATTCGAAGCTATCGTGAACATTCCAAGGTTTTATTCAATGTTACATATTATCCAAAATCGGCACCTGGGCAGTGATGGTCAGCATGGAATCTCCCCAGGGCCCTCCGAGAGTCTCTGGAAACCGCGATTTCTATTTGGAGTCAGGGTTATCTTTCGAGAGTACTAGCCATTCAGATATTCTTTAATTTTTATTTCTTGGATTTGGTTTTGAGAAAAATTTGGAAGAATTCGCGGTTAGAATCATATAGTCTCAATATACTTAACTTCCAAGGTTTCCAAGGTTATATATAAGCTTGTAAGTTTACGGTACAGTTGCCGTCATATGTGGTGGGGCACCACTACAGGGGCAAATTGAATGTCAAAGCTAAGTGGAAAATCTCGAAAAAAAAAGAATTACAACCCAAAAATTGCGGTGCGATCTACTTCGCCTATAAATACTTGCTGGTCGAAGCAAACCCCTGTCCTTCGAGAAGTTGACTTCACTTCCTTTTCCTCAACATTGAAGTTCATTTCCCCTACTTGTCACTGCACGCAGCACCAGCGCCACTGGCACCACTGCCCGTGCTATTTCCTAATGGCGGCTACCAAAAAGTCTGGTATCAGCCTTATGAGCCAATACAATATCGTTCTACCGAAAAGGCAGGCGTATGACTCTTCCGGCAACCCTATACCTGCATGCGACCAGGATCAATGTGCTGCGGCAATAAAGGGGGAGTATCTTCCCGTCGATCTAAGCTCGTTTTGGCATCAGAGAGCAGTTATCCGTGGGATTCGTGATTCACTTCAATTTGCAACAAGCCCGGAAATTCTTGAGCTATGCTCCGGCGACGATGGTCAGGCCTATCAATTTTCCCGCGCCCGCAATGCTCGCCTGATTATGAGTGATATAATCCCCGATATGCAAAATCCTGCCACTCAGCCGTACTGTATCTGGTATCCTGACCTTGCATCAGAAGAAACATATCGCGAAGTTTCCCGTCGGTATCCGTCTATGCGGTATCAAGTGGGCCGGGCGTGTGCTGCAGCATGCTATACAGATCTCTACAAAGAATTGGACCTTTTGCCTGACGTTTCTATTGCGGAAGAATCCCGCGAAGTTGACAAAGACGCCGAAATCTACAAGATTATCATGTCCGCCCCCCAACGATATGCTGTCATGGAAGATTTCTCTCGATCCGTTCATCTTGAAACCCCACGAACGCCTGCGTTTCTGAATGGCGATATGAAGCCCCTATGGGCTTTGGGACAGCGAGTTCTCCCTGGTAAAAATTTACCAGAGACGACTGCTGATGATATTGACATCGAGGAAGATGGATTTATCGGCTTTCAAGATATCGGCCTGAAGGATATCAGCGGAATGGAGGAATACGCTGAACTGGGCCCAGGCCAGTCCGATCAACTGTGGATGCCTCTTCCGCCTGATCTCCCAAATCTTGAAAAGCGCCTTCAGACACAGATGGCCGCGTGGGAGGGCAATGCGGATCGATACAGTCGACTAATGCACCCACGCAGGCTGAGAACCAAACTTGAATACAATTGTGTTCTTCGTGGCATTTATCACAGTACAACCTTCGCCAGATGGTGGGCTTATCAGCTGGAAACAAACCCTGGACGGGCTATCCTCCCAGGTAAATTGCTCAGCCAAGGTAATGAACTGGAGTGCAGAGAGATTCGCACTGCGATTAATGCCCGTATGATAATGAACAATGATATCTCTGGCATCAACGATAACTCGGACTGCCTCCCGTGGGTTATATGGGGGCCCGTGAAGCCCTCTGAGAATACTTTAGCTGATCTGGTTCAAAAGTGTCCGTCCATGGGACATCAAGTTGCGATCACTTGTATAATGTGTGATTACGATTCGATATTCCGAAGTTTGAAGCCCCCCTATACCAGATCCTTGTATGTGGCTGCCAGGCGAAGTGAAAATCCATTCTACCTACAATACCTTGAGGAAATCATGAAGGAGCGCAACATAACTCCCCCGGACTTTCACCGCTTTAAGAACTTTGATTACACTGCACCAGGCTTACAGACTGATCTGGAGCCTAGAGATGATCTCACTAGTCCCACTGTCAGCTACAATGACATGGAGATCTGGTATGGGCAATATCCCGGTGGAAACGAACACGAAGAAGCTCGAGGTACATATGGAGGCGGACTAGCAAATCCGGGAATGGTGGAGAGATACATGTGGCTCTCAACTGAAACTGCACAGAAGTTGAAAGATGAACTTGACGCGCCCTACCCAGGTGCGGATATTGGTCTTTTGTATGACGATGAAGAACTTCGATCCAAGCTTTCACGCGGTATACAGCCCATGAAGCGGTAGTATACAGGTTTCGATATGTCGAATACAGTCAGTCCCTTTGATTTTCGAGTGTTATCGGCCGAGTATTCGCTAGCTGAGTTACCGATGGCAATATCGCTCGTAGATACTAGGACCAACCTTTATAATCTCAGATCAGTTCCAATCCCTCTTCCACGTACAATATAGCGCGTCGAGTACTTGAGTGTGGTATAATGGTAATTTTGTAAGTACATATCAGAAGCACTAGCATATTGTAATAATTCTTATACAGGTAAACAAAAGCTCTCCAAGAAACTTGAAGGTTTCTCGAACTTGAATGAGCTAGGATTCTAATATTTGAATCTGGGATTGGACCTAGGACTCTGGTGATGCGGTGAAATCCAATTGTAATGAGAAATTCCTTTCTAACCCTACCATCAAGGCCTGGCCATAGTAAATTAAGGGCCGTTGCTCAGTGTATCTTGTATTATTCTGTTACCACCTGGTAATATTGTGACATGCGTCTGGAGTTATAGGGCGGTAAGTATCGATGGTTGTGGTATTCAATACAGAATATTTTACAGCAGCCCTCATCCTTATGAGGTCCACTTAATTGCTGAAGCCAAAGAAGAACTTCTCAGTGTGGTTGAGACGATTTCGAGAGCCCTAGAACCAAACAGCATTGAATCTCTATACAGGATTCTCACCCGCGTATCAATAATCGTACTGGAAAATGCTGAACTTACTTAGCTTAACTATACTTTTAAGAATGACACAGCAGTCTCGGTCAAGTATTCCAAAAAGGATAGGGTTCAGATCTGAGGTTTTGATTTTTACAGCACGAAGGAGCTTTTTGAATGAGTAGATGACTATTATTTGGGCAAAGAGTGGGATATGATTCGTGTCGCAAATGCACACCCGATCGGTTCTCCCAAGAGTTTCTCTATCCAGGCACAGTTTTCTTCTTTTTGCTTCGGTGAACAAACACTGGGTCAAAAAAATACCGCAAAGCCCTTATCTCTACTCCATTATTCTTGGTATGGAGTACAGTTATGCCTCATGAAATGCACGGTCGGTAGATCAGCTCATTCGGGCCTTGGCTTACACGATGGAAATTTCTGAAAATAACGTTTGTCTTCGCAAAACTTCGAGCGAAATACCGAGGCCGTTTGATCACACTTGCGTCCCGTTAGGGCTACTATCAAAACCAAGCTTTCCATGCGAGTAACTGCAGAATTCTTTCTATTATCAAACTTTATGGTTAAAATGTTAGATCACTTCCTGATCTGGTAGTCTACTAGTATCTCCCTGAACAGTCTTAGGAACCTTGGTAGGTTAGATCTTTCAGTTTTGGCTCGAAGCCGGTACCTACTTAGGAAGTGAGAGTTCTTTGGCTTGACTAGTTTATCATGACCAGAAAAGCTTCTTAGGTTTGGTCATATCCATTAGTAAATACTTGTGGAGAAGCTTACTGAAACCTATTGAGAATTTGTTGTACAATCAGATTGCTTACAACATTAGTAATATACCTTTTATCTCCCAAGGTTCTAGGCAAATATCCACAGGGAATATGACTGGAACATGACAGGGGGACCACTGATAAAGGATTGAATGTGGACCGGTATACGGAGTAACTCTAGATCTGTCGTTTAGTAGGGAGCCGCGAAGAGCCCGAGTGTAGCCGTGCCAAGTCCGCCAAGGATGCCAAGCGCACCGCCGACCGTGTTGGCGCACTTGGCCGGACCGCCCCTTCCAACCTTAGGTTTGTCGAGGGCTTTTTAAGCGGACTCAGGAACACAGGGGACACCTTTAAGAAACATCAATGAGGGACACTATTCGTTGCAAGTATGCATTTGATTCTGTGGGGAAACGTATTGCGGGGGAATGACTGGAGAAAATCAAACACCAATAAAATCTCGAGGGACGCAAGGACGCAAAGGCCCCGAAGTATATATCCGCACTCTGACTGTTGATGCCTCCACTCTGACCAAAAAAGTTACGTGAGTGAAATACTGGATCGTGGACCTGGCACCCCACAACTAACTAACTATGTCCTAGTCACTAAATCCCCAATATTTGTCTTCACTCGAAGAGGCGAAAGATAGTAGATCGCTTAACGACTGTGCGTTAGACCCATTTAATCCCCGCGTACCCCCCGCAGCTGCTCTTGGGGTCTGGTCAATTCTCTTCATCTCTGTGTTGTGATTCTCAGTTCGGCCTACAGCAAGATGGGTCACCCCGACGAGATTAACATAGAGGCGCAGCCTGAGTACTTTGACAATTCGGGGGATTTCAAAGAAGGTGAACAGGATGAGCCAGTCAAGCTTCACAGAGAGCTCAAGGCTCGTCACATTTCTATGATTGCCATCGGTGGTGCCATTGGTACGGGATTGGTTGTTGGCACTGGCAGCGCTTTGACGTAAGTTCTCTCTGGATACACTTGTTTCTGAAACACTGCTGACCGAAAACTATAGCGCCGGAGTATGTTATATTCGCTTGCTCCATCATTTACCGTTGACTAATCATTCATACTCAGCCTGGATCTTTGCTTATTGCATACTGCTTTATGGGCTTCGTTGTCTGGACGGTCATGTGTGGACTGGGTGAGATGGCTGCTTGGCTACCATTGTCCTCGGGCTTCACTGGTTACGCTGGCCGTTTCTGTGATCCTGCTCTCGGATTCACCCTCGGATGGTGGTGAGTAAAACCCTAAGCTACATACTAGTATGGACTGGATATCTAATCGTCTCCCAGCTACTACCTCAAATATATTATTCTACCACCTACGCAACTTACCGCCGCTGCTCTAGTCATTACCTATTGGCCGAGAACGTCAGCGGAGAATGTCAACCCGGGTGTTTGGATTGCCATCTTCATGGTGGCAATCATCTTGATCAACTGCTTCGGCGTGAAGCTTTTCGGTGAAATGGAGTTTTGGCTCTCATCGTTCAAGGTGATTGTCATTCTGGGGCTCATTTTGTGCACCTTCATCTTCGCACTTGGTGGTGGTCCCGACCACGATAGGAGAGGTTTCCGATACTGGAATGAACCCGGTGCCTTCGCTACTAAATATACCGAGGGTTCCCTTGGAAAATTCCTTGCTTTTTGGTCGACCATGGTGCAGGCCACTTTTGCATTCCTCGGTATGGACATTCTGTGATTGAACCTGCCGTCTTTCGCCTTCTAATTTATATTTCCCAGGTACGGAACTCATCGGTGTAACCGTCGGAGAGGCTCAGAACCCCCGGAAGACCATCCCTAAAGCTATCAAGCTCACCTTCTGGCGAATTATCGTGTTCTATATTCTCAGCGTGCTCTTCCTCGGTATGCTGGTCCCGTACAACTCTCCAGACCTGGTTTTCGCTACCAAGGCCAAGAGCTCTGCTGCCGCCTCACCTTTCGTGGTGGCGATGAAGCAAGTCGCCGCTCTTCCTCACATCATCAACGGCTGTATCTTAGTGTTTGTGTTTTCTGCCGCCAACTCTGATCTGTACATTGCGACTCGGACTCTATACGGTCTTGCCCGCGAGAAGAAGGCCCCTCGAATCTTCGCTCGCACTAACCAAGCCGGTGTCCCAATCTATGCCCTGGGACTGTCGGCTTCTTTCTGTTTGCTTGCCTTTATGAGTGTTTCCAGTGGTTCGAAGGAGGTCTTTGGATACTTCACTGATATGGTGTCAATCTTCGGATGTATGTTCCCTCCCAAAATGGCTCGAATTTTGTCCAGTATTCTGACCTACTCCCACAGTGTTGACATGGATCTCCCTCTTGATCACTCACATCTTCTTCATTCGCGCCCGACGTGCACAGGGCGTCGACGAGGCAACACTGGCATACAAAGCTCCTCTGGGAATCGTCGGCTCCTGCATTGCGCTCTTTTTCTCAGTCTTGGTGGTCTTCACTCGCAGCTTCGGTGTGTTTATCCACAACCCGGAAAAATACGGCAATTTCGACTATAAAACCTTCATCACTTCATATATCGGAGTCCCCCTCTATGTTATGGCATTTGCTGGGTGGAAGATTTGGAAGAAGACTGAGCTTATCAAGCCCCATAATGCCGATATCTGGACGGGCAAGGCAGAAATTGACCGCGAAGAGGCCGAATATGTGGCTAGGATGGCCATTGAGAACCAAAACATGCCTAGATGGAAGAAAATTTATATGGCACTGGTTTGATGGCAGATCGGCTGCCGAAAATGGCTATACTGGGCGCCGGTTTAAGCTTTTTTATAGTTCTGCATTGCTAGGAAATAACATTTGGACTGGCTTGAAATACCCTTCGTCTCTTCTACTTGAAAAATAGAATCATTCCCATAAATTAATTCCCCTCCTTGCGAGCCTTTCCGATGTTGCATGAGCATCCGCTAGGCGCATTATCTGGCGGCGAAAAGGACCTTTCGGTAGAGAGCGAGGAAGTCTTAGAATCCGCGGTAAATACTAGACTATGAGTAATCAACTACATATTGTTCGCGAGCAAAGACCAAAAAAATAGTCGTGCCCGGGATCGAACCGGGAACCTTCTCGGTGTGAGCGAGACGCCATGACCATTAGGCCACACGACTGGAGACGATAAGGAAGTCTATATTTTGCTATAGCAACAACAATTGCAGATAAGCCTTTGTCTAAGTGGCCCATAATTGGATTATTATAGCGCTGAACTATAGTTATACATCAAGTCTGATTCATCTGATTCACAAAGTCACTTGTAGCAGTAGTTATAGCCAAGCCACCCCGGAATCCGGCGGGAGCTCTAGAGATTGGCGCTTTGTGGCAATGTTACATAATTAGTTATAGACTGAACAGTATCTTACTACATTTAAGAAGCCAAGAATGCCGTGCCAGAGCTCTAAGATGTCTACGTTTTCCGCTGAGTCGCAGTTTATCCTGGACCATATTGAAGGTTCTACTTCGGTATATCAGAGCTCATCTTGCAGCTTTGCAATTTGTACATCTCATGCACTCGGTGATCACTGACAGCTAAATAGTTCACTAACTAACTAACTAGTTAATCTGTTGGTCTGTTAATAATCTAGTCAATATTTCCCCCACATTGACAATGTACATGTATACTCTTATATGTATACTCTCATCGCTCCACCCAGCGGTATAAGTGTAAACCCTTCGTTTCCCCTTACTGAGACTGTCAACTCAAAGGAGGACCCCCAAATTCCAATGATCTAGGAAGAACATTCTGGCTTATCTCAAGCGTGTTGGTGGCCGGCTTATCAAAAGGCTATGAAGATTTTGGTGAAGATTTCCTACCTATTCTTGGTGCAAAAGCCCCGAGCAGTTTGTATCCCCTTGTAAGAACCTAAGTTACTATCGCAGCTTGTATGCGGAATAGTTATCACTCCCATAGACCAACTCCTAATAAACCATGCACTTTATGTTGTACAGCAGTCTACTATAGATCTGAACAGAGGGTATAGTACTGACTATGGAAGATATAAAAAGTTTCACGCTTACAGGAAGATAGGGACCAATTAGTATAGGGACCAATTAGTACGAAGACCGAATGGATCAAGACAAAAACTATTCACATCAAGACCAAAAAATAGTCGTGCCCGGGATCGAACCGGGAATCTTCTCGGTGTGAGCGAGACGCCATGACCATTAGGCCACACGACTTGATTATTAATCTTAATTTCAACATTGGCTATATGAAAGAAAGGGGCAGTAGAGGAAAAATATACTACTTTTCTACTAAAAATAGAAATTGGGTGGCTTTCTCTCATAGTGTTAAAGATAGCCTTCAAATATTATCTCTAGTCGTGTGGCCTAATGGTCATGGCGTCTCGCTCACACCGAGAAGGTTCCCGGTTCGATCCCGGGCACGACTATTTTTTTTGATCCTGCTAGTTGTTGCAGGAGTGTATTTACATTACGTCCATTTAACCTACTCCGTATTAGGTATGTTGTAACTCCATGAATAGATAAGATGGATGGCATTCAGTATGAACCCGTTACATGGCCTAGACAATAATAACGCGTTGTTACAGCCGACTTCGACCAGCCGGAGTATCGGGGTCATTGATCATGGTGCTCCGGGTTGCTTAGGGTTTCTCAGGGAGCAGCTGCGGGGGACAGACGAGACATCAATAATATAAGTCTATAAATGTTTTAGGTGAATAAAGTAGTTATACTAACCGCCCAATGATTAGACAATCTGTATTTATTATCTTTCCTGTCATTGTAACATATGGACTGACATTTACTTCGTCTTTGCTCATATTTAGTACCTCTGTACGTTGTATGTTTAGTTGTGTCTCGTTCACATTGTCTGAAGGTCAACCGAGGCCTTCTATTATAGATCGACGCTTGAGGTGTCCACGGTTGAGTACTGCCCTCTCAGTACGAAGTATATATCTCGATTCCAACCATTTCTCTCTCTATAATCTTGATTCTAGTATTTCTCGGAGCTTTCTTTCGTTGATCATGGAAAGTTGCAGCGCCAGTCAATTACTAATACAAGAATTTGTGATGGTTCGGTAATAAAATAATCCGTGCCGGTGATCGTACCTCCTCCGGACTTACCTAGACGCACCGGCTCAATCTAAAGGCTTGCTACGGGCTCTTGACGGATTTCAAGGATATCAGTCAGTAAGTCAAATGACCCGAGGGCATAGAACAAATTCTAGCTCTTACGATCTCGTGACGTTAGTGTGTCAATGGGCTGATATTAAATCATAGGTCAGAGTCTTTTCACCATGACTCGCGGTTTCGTGAATGCCGCCAAGGCGACAAACAATGCCATCTCTATCAAGCAGGTCCGTCACATCGACAGGAATTAGGAGAACAAACTATATGGTCGTGCGCTAGGTGCTGATCCTCTTTGCGCTCTAGAAATACACAGTCCAGTCCGTCGGTGTCTGGGAGCGCATTCGTCGCCTTCTCGCTGTCGACCCCGAACGCTCCACCGGTATCCCCCTGAACGACCAATTCCGTAATCCCACCCCGGGATCTGTGCCCCCTCTTGCCTACGATGACCCAGTCACCATCCCCGCGGGCGATATTGCCGACAACCCCTACTGGAAGCGGGACGTTCGGAGAAGCTACCCTCAGCTGAGCACTGTGCGCCAGGCTGACGCAGTTGGTCTGCTCACAGTTGGAAGCCAGGCCGCTCCCAAGGACGACGTTCTCAAGATCGGAGAGGCTGGAGAGAAGCAATTGGTTGCTGTCAAGGAGCAGGGCGAAGAAGGCGGCCTAGCGGCTCTCTTTGCGCAAGATAAGAAGAGCATCCAGAGCGTGTTGGGTGCCAATGGCTTGCCCCCCAGCCCTTGCAATATCAACACTCTCGCGAAGCCTTCACAATCCAAGTATGAGCTTGGTACAGAGAACGGCTACCCCGATAAGTATGCATTTCCAGGTCTCCATTATACCGCTCCAGGCTAATCATTAACTACAGATATTCCTGCCGCGTCTTTGTTTGATTAGCCAGCACACTTTGCAAGGAAATACATTTTCGTTTTAGTTTTCATGAGTACTAGCGGCAATTGCAAGCTCCGCATGTAATAGCTATAAATAAATACCCGAGGTGCCGTGGAATAAATATTGTTCATAGACCCGAAGGCTCCGCAGGACTGTTAGGTACATGTAGGAGAAGAGAGTGTGGTACACTGTGGCCAGACTAGACCCAGCTTTTTGTCCCCGCTCGGCTCGAAAGATCCCCGGGATAACGCAATCAAGTCTTGAGATGAGATGCGGAACCGAAATAGAAAGATGAAATTGGTATGGAGTCGAACGATCGTGATATCTAGATTTTGGGTATTGTGCAATATGTTCATGTATTGCGAGCTTGCCAACTTGCCAACTTGCCAACACCCCTTGATCTACATGCATGTCCGGACCTGGCGATGGTACCTCGAAGGTGGACAAATCATACAGGAGTCCAGTATTAGCGGTGTTTCCTAGCCGATCTAAGCTGGTTTCCAACGCCAAGTTCTTCTATGCAAGTTAGTTGAGTGGTGTCATCTAGATGGCGATCTATACTGATGGGCCCCCAACGCTTCGGAAGAACGTCCAAGTTTCACCCACAGCCATAGAATTTAATTGATTTCCCCACAATGTAGCTCATCTCAACTTATGATCCAGCTCCCTTGATTTCCTCTGGATAAATCCTGGTTATAGCTAACCCCGTATGCGAGTTGACGTCATTGGCCCTCGGCATCCTACAGTTGCGTTGAATCATGACGACGTCACCTCCAAACCCTGGTTGCAGAAACGCCCTCGCGCAGTACTTAAAGTACTTTAACTCTGCTATTTCACTTGTCACTCTACATCCACCACTCATAATAACTTCAAGATGACTACCCTGCACTGTGAGTTGATATCCTCGCCGTCCTCAAAACTGCATTTGGAAACTAACAAGCTTCACCAATATAGACCTCCCCTCTGTGAAGCCCTCCGCCATTGCGCTGGGTACAATCTTCACTCACACTGCCTCCCTTGGCATCTTAGCTCCCGTCTTCGGTGACACTTACCACCGCGCTCAAGCCGCCAACTCGAAGGAGGAATTCATCAAGTCGAAGGAAGCTGCCGGCGCAGCTGCAGCTTGGGGAAGCTCCCTCGCTGGAAGTGCTGTACAGACCTACGGTGTAGCCGCACTTATCAACGCCACCGGTACACTCAGCTACAAGGGTGCTGCGTACCTTGGTGCCCTTATTTTCTTCGCAAGCTCAGCTCCAGGCGTACGTTCTCAATTCCTTCTACCTTGAAATTCACAAGCAATTTATCTAACATATACACAGATTGTGAGCCAGCTCTTCGCTGAGAAGCGGCCCCTCGATACAGTCGCTGTCGGTGCGGTCTCGAGGGTGTTCGAGACTGTTGGACTCAGTTTGTTCCTCACCTGGTGGGGAACACGTACCCACCCATTCGAGTAAATTTTAAGAAATTGTGAGATGAACAGACCAACCAGCATAGTCTGGTGGTGATCAGATGTACTTGTTAAGATTGCACTTAACTAGTTAATACATGTATATGTACACAAATATGACATCGATGTATTCCAATTCTACTTTACTACTGCCGTTACGCATGCTCGATTAAGCTTTTATAAGACCAGGCAAGTCCAAAGCAATGAAGCAACGCTTTGGGGGGTATCACAATCCTGTCCTCTGGTAGGCAGATGTAGATCCATATTTCAAGGTTAACGAGATATTAATAAAACCCACATGGATTGCCAAGTCCCAATAATAAGAGTTCCCACGCAAGCTTTATAACTATGGTACCTTTGTTTATCTATGGCATATACACAATTACTATATCTCAGAAATCACTTATAGACCTCGTCCTAGCATGTCAATAAGAACATAAGTATTGATATGATATAGATCGACATTCGCACGGGCATAAGCTTGTCTTGGCTGGATCCAGCGCATCTATACAATGCATATCATAGACGATATAAACCTGCACAAAAGAAAAAAACTACAATTCCATTATTTTAATTGGTTTCTTATACTCGATCTATATGCATAGCCAAATCGCCACTCAACCAATCATGTGATCCTCCTAGGTCTAATTTGCGATAAGCTACTCCGTACAGATCCATCCCCCACTAAAACTTCCTCCGATCAACAGTCAACAATTCACAAATTTCTCACAATGATAGAAATACCTATGCCAACTCTTCTGGGTCCAGAACTGAGCCCGCCCTCAAGTCCAGATGGACTCAAGATCAGCGAATCCCTGGCCCCTCCGCGCGAACGCAAAGCCGCAGCGACCACAGACATCTCCTTCGACGGACTCCTCAAAGAACCATTGCTACTAAAAGAAGACCTGAAAGACGGCTGCGGTGGCCAATTATGGCCCGCAGGGATGGTCTTGGCCAAATACCTCCTCAGTCGCCATGTCACCGATCTATCCGATAAAACAATGTGGGTGTTGTGCTCAACCGGAAGCCTTATTTCCGCTTCTTTCTCCACTCGTTTCGTCCTAATGCAGTCTTCAATAGCGTGGAACTTGGCGCCGGAGGTGGCCTTGTCGGACTCGCCGTGGCACGCGGGTGTGTGCTCGAGCACCCGATTTATATCACAGACCAAGAGCCTATGTTTTCCCTAATGAAGTCCAACATCCAACTAAACAATCTTGGCCCGAATGCGACTGCTGCGATACTAAACTGGGGAGAACCGATCCCGAACCAGATTCCTTCGAAACCAGATGTCATCCTCGCGGCGGACTGTGTCTATTTCGAGCCGGCGTTCCCTCTCTTGATCACCACACTCCAGGACCTCCTGGGACCTGACTCGGTCTGTTACTTTTGCTACAAGCGGCGCAGACGGGCCGACATGCGGTTCATGAAGATGGCGAAAAAGGCTTTCGAAATGGAGCCGGTCCGGGATGATCCTGGTGCTGAAAGCTATAATAGAGAGAACATATTTCTCTACACGATACGTGCCAAACGTATCGACCAGATGAGTGACACCAAATGATGATATGTGCAATGCTAGAAAATAGATTTTATGTAGAAGAATATGACTCCTGAATAGTACATACTGGCCCTTAATTTACTACTCACAATTTCAGATTGTCGCCTCTGTTTTTGGCGCCCTCGTGGACAGAGCCACCCTCGATATTCGTCATACGGCCGTCCTTGCCAATGACCTTGACTCCTCCCTTCTTCAGGTCCGAAATCATCTGCTGCTTCTCGGCTGCCTTGCCAGGCCTTTCCTGAGTGGGTTTGGCAGCATCGGTCTTCTTTTGGTTTTGCTTATTCTGGCGTCTGTTCTTGGCCTTCTGCTCACGGGTCATCTCCTCCTTGGAGATAGGCGCGCCGGTCTTGAGGACCACCTCTCCCTTCACTCGGCCATTATCGCCAGGTGTGTAGATCTCCTGCGGTGCAAGTCCAACAGGGCCACCGGCAGCACTGCCAGCCGTTGGGCGTGCCTCCTCCATCATAATCGTTGGCGCATCGGTCACGACGTTGATGCTTGCTTGGGCAACCTTAGGCTTGTAGTGCCAGTTGCATAGCGTATCCAATTGAGCGCTGAGATCGTTCCAAAGACTGGTGATCTCGGCATGTTCCCGCATCAACTTGCGGTCCTTAGTATCCACGAAGTTGGGATCATTAGCGCGAAGATGGTCAGCCTCATACATCTCGGCCAGACCTTGCTGTGGCTTGGTATCGTCCAGTTCGAAGCGGGGTTTTCTTCCGGCTTGCTGGCCCTCGGCGCCTGGCCGACGGCGGATGACTTCATCGAACTCCATGGCGAGAATTCGGCGCTTGATTAGTTCTTCGATATCCTCGGTAGTCTCGTTGGTGTTGACGGGAACCGGCTTTCCGATTCGTTCAAAGTCAAGGTCTTCTTCAATGAGAGAATTGATGGGTCGCTCAACAGCTCTGGCCTCACCAGTATACATCCATTCTTTCTTGGCCACGTTGGCCGCCTCCAGACGACGAATTTCATCTGCAATCCGTGCTCTCTGCTTCTCATGTGTTGAGCGTGGGGCAGTAGGGTCCCCAGATCCGTCAATATCCTCCTCCTCTTCGGCGGAGCCCGCATCGTCGTCGTCAAACAAGTCCCGTCGAACATCGTCCATAGCGCGTTTGACCTCGCTCTCATCCACCTCCGGTGCGTCGGGTTGGGTTTTCGGGAGGGCGCGGTGTTTCTTGTTGGAGGCTTTGCGAGGTGGAGGCGCGAAGAAATCGGCGTATTTGATATCACTGGTGTTTACCCAGGCAGCGGCTTCACCGTCGTCCATGTCGGCGACGTCTTCATCATTAGAATCGGAGTCGCCGTTGAGATCGGCATTACCGAAAGTCGGCCCTTCCTCCTCACTATCATCCATGCTTTCGTCTTCTTTTTCTGTTGGGCGTGTATTCTTCGATTTATCGATGGTCGCAGAATTTCCGGCCATCAACGGATTCGAATGCCAGTCGAAATCCTCCTCGTCGCTGTCCTCAGCCTGCTCGGGTCCTCCTGCGGCATCCTGTCTCTCCAAAGCCTCGGACTGCTTGTTGAAGTCGTCGATAGAGAAGAACCCGTCGTTTAATCCAAACTGATCCTCGACAAATGTTTCGGGCTCCCCTTCGGCGGAGCCAACTGAGGAATTATCATCGTCCATATCTTCAATGTCTTCCATGTCATCGTCAGATCCGATATCGACCTCTTCCTCTTGGCCAGATTCTTCGTCAAGATCGTCTTCGGCGTCTGAGCCCTCGGAGATATCTTCAAGCATGCTCTCTTGGCTGTCGCTGTCGCTTTGCGCACCCTCAGGGTCAGACACATCCTCGAGCTGCTCGGAGTCGGCAGACTCCATGTAGCCGCTATGTTGAGAAATCAGAGTGATATCGCGCTCGATCTCATCGCCAGTCGACTCGAGAATTCGTGTTGCTTGCTCCCATATTTGATTCGAGGTGAAACCCTCCACGTATAGGTTCTTCAATTGGAGGTGTGTGACTGAATCCGATTCGAGGTCTGACCTTTTGCGCTTTTTATTGAGTTGCCGGCGAGTTGTCTGGGCGTCCACGACAGAACCAGCGAGGGAGTCCAGGATTTGCTTTGCAGAATCCACGACGGTTGTGTGTAAATCATTCGTAGGACGGAGGAACCCCCATGGAGAGGACAGAGCGGCCGAAAGAGTCATCTGCTCAGGGATTTTAGCGGCATTAGCCGATACGGTCTTGGATTTGGGTTGCCCTTTTGCCATTGTGAAAAGAGCCAGGCAATTTGTTGGAATACCAAGAGTCTCGAGAAGCGGAAAGCGCAATAGAAAAAATTATCGCCGGGCGGACGACCACGAGCCAATCATGTTGCTGGTTGATAAGATAAGGATTTCTAGTATATTTCGATATTTCGACTACAACAGCACAACAACTACATAAAACAACTGCTACCATTCTTGTTACTACTGATTTACTATGGCTTCCTTATGGCGGGATCAGTTTATATTTGGAATACCGAGACTGAAACTCTTGTGCTAAATCCGTTTGATATTCGAAACAGCTCATATATACCCGCTCAAGCATTTTATAGGTGTATAGAACTCGGTCAATAACTAATACATGATCTTTCTTTGCTTTCTTCCGACGAACAAAAAGGACAATGTTATTCCTATATGAATTTTACATGGAAGGGCTTGAGCTGCCCAGGTGAAGAACGCCACCAACTAGGTAGGAGTGACGGCAAGTCTCCGTCATACGCACCTGCCTAACTTCAACGGCAAATATGCTAGCTCAGGGATATCAAGATAGAATAGAGGAGTGTCATCTAGGCATCAAATACTTTGTCCGATTGGACATACAGGTCGTCCCTGGGACGGGAAACTTGTGGCTACGACTAAAGGATCGAATAGTTCAATATGATCG
Source organism: Penicillium paneum (assembly GCA_023627375.1). Lineage (NCBI taxonomy): Eukaryota > Fungi > Ascomycota > Eurotiomycetes > Eurotiales > Aspergillaceae > Penicillium > Penicillium paneum. The sequence continues at coordinate 869,557 of JAMAFK010000005.1, forward strand.
ATTAAAGCCACCGCCACAGAAAAGGTCTAGAACAGAGATGCTCTGGTTGTCTCATAACATCTAAGTTATATATCGCCCCAGTATAGGCAAAATTTGGAACAAACGGGGTGTAAGCAGACCATCATAGTGACATTGATATGCCCGGCTTCGGTTGTTGGTGGCCATATATCACTTTTCTTTACTTAAATGGTGCTTCCCTAGATGAAGATGTGTACTATATCCACAAATTTACATAAGTTATCCACCACTATTGTTCATATTCTTGCTTAAACCTTCCAATATGCCTGTTGCCCAGTATATCGAGCGAGAGGCCAGTGGGGCTAAGTCCCAATTTGCGCCAGGTGAGTACGTGTGGTTTGTGTGAAGCATTGATTCCTGATACGCTCCTTCATATAGGCCACAAGATTCCTATTCAGCACTTGACCAGGCCGGGTCTGCAGTCTGACATGGGAGATCCTAAGCCTGTGTCTGCTCATCTTCCTACGGAGGATTGCGGTTATCAGACCTACAAGGCCGCTGGAAAGCTCGAAGGGAAGAGAGCAATCATCACCGGCGGTGATTCCGGCATTGGCCGGGCAGTTGCAATCCTATTTGCAATGGAGGGTGCGTCAAGTCTCATCGTTTACTTGCCAGTCGAGGAGTCGGATGCGCAAGAAACAAAGAAGAGAGTCGAAGAATGTGGACAGAAGTGCTATACTCTCGCTATTGACGTCCGCAAGAAGGAGAACTGTCAAAAGATCATCAACGAGGCCCTGGAAAAGATGGGTGGCATTGACATTCTTGTGAACAACGCAGGGTTCCAAAACATGCTGAGCGATATCAGCGAGATCACTGAGTGAGTTACCCTACTATATTACTGCCCTTCGGCCGTTGCATCCGACTAATGAGCCAACAGAGACCAGTGGCAGACTACCTTTGACACTAACATTCACCCCTTCTATTATCTTTCTAAGTATGTCCTTCCGCATATGAAGCGGGGATCTACCATCATCAATTGCGCATCCGTCAATCCTTATATTGGCCGAGCGGATCTCCTGGATTATACCTCCAGCAAAGGAGCCATTGTCGCATTCACCCGCGCCTTGTCGAACCAGCAGGTGAAGAAGGGCATTCGGGTCAATTGTGTCTGCCCGGGTCCAAGTAGGTCCTCCCTATATCTATTCCAAGTCAGATGCTAATAAGACAAGTCTGGACGCCACTGATTCCTGCGACAATGCAAACCGAGGCCATGGAACAATTCCATGCAGTGCCGATTGGTCGACCCGGACAACCTAGCGAGGTCGCAACATGCTTCGTTTTCCTCGCAAGCCAGGACAGCAGCTATATTTCCGGACAATGTTTGCATCCCAATGGAGGTGTCATCGTCAGTGGATAGGGGAAAGCTGCAGGAAATCAAGTGTGCTGTACCAGTATCAAGACTGAATAGATTGGAATCCACAGCAATTCAAAACAACCTGACAGCCCTAATAATCTACGCCAAGCACGTACACCCGAAACAAATAAACCACCATAGACGGTGCCATGCATGCAATATCTTAGTGTCGCTTTTTGTGGTTGCGGCTACATCACTCCAGTCGAATCACTCTGCTTTTTCACCTTCCTCGGCATCTTCACCTTTCTCCTTGGTATCTTCACCATTCTCTTTGGTATTTTCACCATTCTCCTTGGTCTCTTCGCCGTTATCCTTGATCTCTTCACTGTTCTCCTTGTTCACGTCACTGTTCTCCTTGGTATCTTCCACATCAGACCAGTTGGCAACAATCCTCTGGACAGCGTCCACAGTTGCATCTGGGCCACCGGCCTCGCGAAGCAAGACCTTACCCTTCTTATTCACGGCAAAGACACCCCGCATGGTACCCTTGGGGGATTTCTTGAACCCAATGGATGCAATAAGAGTGGCCTTGGGGTCACACAAGAGGGGGTAAGGTAGATTTTGTCTTGTTTTGAATGTGGTGTTGGCCTTGGGGGAATCGCTTGAAAGACCGTAGATAGAAAGACCAGTAGAAGTCAGGTGGGTGTGGTTGTCACGGAACAGGCAAGCTTGCTTGGTACCTGGATGAAGTGGCGTAAGCAGTCTGCTGGAGTAATATGGTTACAAGTACGATATGAACACAGCTCTGTCCTCTCAAGAGAAACACTAAGCATGGCACAGGGACTTACAGCCAGGTGTTGAGGCTTTGGGGTAAGTAAAGAACACCACGCCGGTCTTGCTCTCCTCGAGGAGCTTCTTCAAAGTTGTTTTTTCACCCTCATTGGTCTCAAACTCGCCACCGAAAGATTCTATGTCGATTGTATCATCTACCTCAGGGACCTTTGGCCCAGGGCTTTTTTCGGTATCATTATCGGTAGCATCTGCGTCTTGTTTGGGCTTAGGGGCTTGTTTGGTCTTCTTCTCTGCGACGGGGAGTGGGGCTGGCGCCTTGCGTTTCCTGAGTTCGACCATGATGTATAGAAAAGGAGAAGATATAGAGACCCGAAGCGAGGAATATGTATCGAATAGAGTTGATTGGACGTTCTGGAACATCTCAGCTGCATATCTGCTCGGTGCGGCTGCGCCGCTGATTAGATAAGCAGTGACCGGAAAAACCCGGTGGCGGCGAGGCGTGTGGCGCTCCGAGCTGGCCCTGACCCGAAGGAAAAAAAGAAGGATTTTCCCCTCAGACCGGTAGATCGTTAAAATCCACTCTTCTCCATTTTCTTTCTATTTGACTTGCTCATATTTGCCCTCCAATTCCTTCTAGACTTAGACTTAAATTACTTTCTGCAACTCTTGCAGTCCTATCTCTCACACTCTGCCTGAATCATTCTTACTGTATCTACTGGGATTTCTGAACACTACCGTTCTATCCGATTCTATCCATCACAGCGCTTGTCAAGGCTGTCCTTCACCCAAACACCATTTTCCAAGCCCACGCGACCCAACGGCATTATTGAAGTGAACTACGACTCGACACCATGAAGGTCTTTTCTTCCGGATGCACGTTCGACTACTCGTGGGACGAAGTATCAACGGCGAACTGGCGCAAGTACTGTCCTTGGAATGATAAGTCGACACACGTCGTTGGCGTAGATACGCTCTCTCGAACCGTCGACCCGGAGACTGGCATTGTGAGTCATTCAACCTCAAAGGACTCTCAAAATCCTGAATCTTTGTACTGACTTCTGCCTCTTAGTTACGGACCGAACGTCTTATCACGTGCGATCAGTCTGTGCCACAATGGGTTCTCTCGATTCTCGGTGGATCGAATACCTCCCACGTCTACGAAGTCTCTTATGTCGATCCGGTCGCCAAGAAAGTGACCATGTGCTCCACCAATCTGACGTGGTCGAACGTCCTCAGCGTCCGCGAGACCGTTGTCTACCGGCAATCCCCGCTTAGCCCGGCCACCACAACTGAATTTAGCCAAGAAGCAAAAATCACCGCCCTCTGCGGTGGATGGCAAAAGATTAAGAACAAGGTTGAGGAGGCAAGCGTTGATCGCTTCCGGGAAAATGCAAAGATTGGCCGCGAAGGATTTGAAACCGTCCTCGAGATGAGCCGCCGCGTCTTCGGCGAACAACGCGAACTTGAAAAGCAACGCCTACAATCATGATCATCTCATACGTTTGACATACTTTTCGCGACCACTCTCCAACATCATGTCCCTTTTTTTCCCCTCAGCATTCAACATCAAGCGACTGCATATTTTCGGTGCCTATTTTGCATATTCGAGCATGTGGCGCCAAGTGGAGTTTTTCGTTTTAACTTGTCTCTTTTTTCAATTCTCGACTCTTTCAAGCTGCCCATGAATACCACATTTTGCCTCACGAAGCCGCATGGCCAAAAAAGTCCCACTAAGTTATTTTGAGTGAGTGTTTTTCATATCCTGCTTTTTGTACTGAAGAAGGCGGAACATATGTATTATTAGAAGCTTTCAAACTCGGATCTGAAATTCTATTATCGTATATAACATTCACCTCGATAAATTCATATCTCATAAGAAACCCGACCATGTACCCTGTCAAAACTGACCACGAAAACCAGACCCAATTATACAGCAGCGAAACCTTGCTGCTATCCTATTAAACCACCAAGCACTACCCGACTGACGCCAGCAATTTCACTCTTGACACTATTTCGGCTCGCGTCTTCGAACTCACGCACTGCACCGGCCACCATGATCTTGCGTAACCGGGCATCTGCTTTGGAAAATGTCTCGCCCAGGGCCACTGTACATACAGACGGAGATGCTACTAGAGCACAAAGCCGGCTATAAGTGTCAATCAAGACATCACACAGGGTTGCAAATGTTTCAAAGAAGTCCGGATCGAATGGCAACGATGGCGTAAGAAGATAAGTGTATTCCTCGCCAGGGTGAAGATCCGAAGACTCTGTGAGTGGAAAGGAGGTGACTGAGGCAGAGGCAGCCGACCCGAGATTCCCTGCTGTGTTCTTCAAGTCTGATGGGTCACTAGACTGCATTGGGAGTCCGATCTCGTTTGCAGAGCTGGCGCGTCGGGTCTTGGTACCACCATGCGCCGCCCGCTTGAACATCTGGGGTATACGGGCCCTCGCAAGACTTGACGAGGAGCTGCCATCTGGGGGATGCACTTGCTGGAACGCTTCGAATTCCATCAATAAAGCATTCAGAGCACGCACATACTCGAACGGCGTCGTATTAACATCGAGTATCGTGGGCAATGACAAGCCTAGAAGCAAATAATTGATTGCGCGGCGAGAAAGTTTCCGGGCTTCAAAGTACGGCAGACGAGCGATGTCAGCCCGGGAGAAATGCACAGTATTAAACCAATAGACTCGTCCTTCATGACTATAGACACCACGGTATGGATTAGTACAGCTCATATCTGGCTGAACTGCGATCCACTTACGCCTTTCTCAAATAGTCGAGAGTCGCTATCCGTTTCGCGGCCATTTCATGGATGTGTTGATAGATTGCGCCTGCACTTTGCGGGCCCAGAGAGCCCCCTCCGCTCATGACTGGAGGTGGGATGCCATATGCCGAGTCAAGTCCAGCACCGGATTTGGTTGTGTCTCGCCGCGTGATGCTCGGGGCGAATGTAGAGGGAATCATTGGTGTTGGCAATTTCGGAGTAAATAAACGATGTGACGCAGATTGGGGTCGATAGCAGAACCAGGTGGAGGTTTCAGAGAAGACAAGAGCCCTGGAACGACGCCGAACTAAGGGAGTGTGTAGGCAAGACCTGATATGTTTTGTTCAAAGGTGATTGCGACTCAGGAGACTCGGAGAAACATAAAGTTCCCCGCAATGCGGAAGATTACTGTGACCGTACCCCCTATGTAATTTATCGTCGATCCCCTCCCTCCCCACCTCCTAGACAGTCTAGACTTTGGAACGATTTTGAAATTGTTACGGAGTACTATTTGTGAGAATGGACTCAACACCCCTCGAGGAGCAGGTTCCTCTGCCTGGACAATGGCCTGTTGACCCCCAGGAAGATGTACCAATCTCGGAGGACCGACTTTGGGTCGATGGATGCTTCGACTTCAGCCACCACGGTATGTTCGCAATTAACACCTGGTAAATTGCTGTCAGCTAATTTATGGATCGTTATACAGGTCATGCCGGTGCTATGCTCCAAGCCCGCCAGCTGGGAAAGGCCCTTTACGTGGGAATACACTCCGATGAAGCTATCCTTGAGAACAAGGGCCCGACAGTGATGTCACTGGAAGAACGGTCTGTTTGATCTCATGCTGGTACTGCTACTGGGTTCTGGTCCTAACGTCGTTGTTGTTCAGTGTCGCAGCCGTTGACGCGTGTCGATGGGCAACTCAGAGTGTTCCCTATGCCCCCTATGTGACCTACCTACCCTGGGTATCCCACTACGGGTGCAAATACGTCGTCCATGGAGACGACATTACTTCCGACAGTAATGGAAATGACTGTTACCGCTTCGTTAAAGCCGCTGGACGCTTCCGTGTCGTCAAACGTACCCCAGGCATCTCGACAACCGATCTTGTTGGCCGCATGCTGTTGTGCACTAGGAACCACTTTGTCAAATCTGTGAAGGGTACACTTGCTGGACTAGAAGGATATGGAAGTCCCGAAGAGCGTCAGGCTTCCGCTAAAGATCTTTTGCAGAGAATCAAGGATTATGCAACGGACGAGAGTGGTCTTCAGCCTGGGCCTCAGGTGTGGACATGGACTGGTTCAGGCACCGCGAAGATGGACCACGTCGTCCAGGAAGCTGGTGTGTTCGAGAAATTAGTCGACGGAAAGGGACCCAAACCTGGGCAAAGAGTGGTTTATGTTGACGGAGGGTTCGACCTCTTTTCCTCCGGTCACATTGCGTTCCTGCGCAAAGTCACGGAGCTCGAGGAATCCGAGGGCCGAAAACATGGGTGGTATGAGCCAGACCAAGTTGCAAAGAGGTTGAAGGACTACGGAGAGGACTATGCACCGTCCTATATTGTCGCAGGTATCCACGATGACGATGTGATCAACCATTGGAAGGGCTTGAACTACCCAATCATGAACATATTCGAACGTGGCCTATGTGTTCTTCAATGCCGCGTAAGTCTTCCTTAATTCCCTTTCATCTGTTTGATTTGCTAACCCTCGCCAGTACATCAATGCTGTCATATTCTCTGCACCATTTACCCCTACCGAACCATACCTAACGGCCATCCCGTGGGGCACCCCCGATGCTGTCTACCATGGACCCACGACCTTCATCCCGCTAACATATGATCCATACACTGCTCCCAAGAAGATGGGAATCTTCCGGGAAGTCGAGCAGCATGCCTTCCAACATGTGAACGCTGGTGAAATTGTTGGTCGGATCCTGAAGAGCCGTGAAGCTTACGAAGCCAGACAACGCGCAAAGCTGGATAAAGCCATTGCCGAAGACCTGGTGAAGTCACAAGAGGCAGCTGAAGCAGCCCAAGCAGCTCAGTAGGCTGACCGTCGATTTGGAGAAATACTTATCATGTAATGAAGATCAACTGCACATATGATGTTAAACCCCATCAACTGGGGTTACTTCTTGAACAAGCCCACCTCATCCGTTTGCATGGCGGCTTGTGACATTTGGTCTACTAGAGCAGATAGATTGGAGATTACCTTCCATTTGTCAAATCAATAAAACAATTATCTGACCAGCAGGATATTACGACCAGAATAAATTAGAGGCAAATAATTTTACAAAGACAGCCATTTACCAAATTGATACGCTGACATCTTCCACTCGGGCCCGGCTGCTATTTATTCATCGGCCGCAACCAGAACACCCTTGGTCTCCAAAAGTTTCGCAAGCTCGCCATTTTGGTGCATGGACATTAGGATATCACATCCACCAATGAACTCCTTGTCGACGTATAGCTGGGGAATAGTGGGCCACTCAGAGTATTCCTTGACACCTGTAAACGCGGCATGATTAGCAATCTATAGCCGGCAGGAAGTTCGGGGTAATCACGACATACCTGAGCGCAGGTCTGCATCCTCCAGTACGTTGAAAGCAACAAACTTCTTGGGATCAACGCCCTGCAGACCCAGGATTTGAATGGTGGCACGGGAGAAACCACACTGCGGAGTCTCGGGTGTACCCTTCATGAACAGCACGACGGGGGCGGAAGAGACCGCCTTATCAATCGCCGTCCGGGTTTCGTTGGACAGCAGACGTGCATGGAGGACGGAGGGAATGGCAGGGCCCGAGGGGAATTGGATGGCAGAGCGGACGGGCCGCAAAAAGGTTGGCCGCGAGACCGGGCGGAAAGCCTGCGAGATTCATGTTAGCTGGGGGATGCGGATGTTGAGAATAAAGAACATTTCATACCGATGCAACTACTCTGGAAAACATTCTGAAAATGATGGTGGTTTACAAGAGAAGAGGTTCGTCAATTTGCCTCGGGGAAAGGTTTAGTATTATTTAATCAGCGGTTGGTCCGCCGACCCCCACACATCTAAAGCTCTCTAGGGCTCTATGGACCAGTCATTATCTCATTCGCGCTTTTGTCTACCTTTCTATTTAAAGCTACTGCAATGGATACCCGAATATCACCGACGCCTTTTATTGCCCAGCAGTATACAAATGACAAGAAGATTCATGTGCTACTAGCAGCCGCTACGATTAAGCTGCCTGACATTGCAGAGGCGCTATGTCGTAATAAGGACATTTCAGTCCGTATCCTAGTCACCGAGCCAGCCGAGAAGTTTCTTGCCGGACAAATCTTGGAGCAGCCGGCTTTCGAAACGCTGCTTCAAATAGATGGCGTGGACGCTATCTACCGGGACGAAGATGAATGGTCTCCGTCGTGGACGCGCGGGGGTCCAGTGCTGCATATTGAGCTGCGCAAATGTCAGTGATTATGTAGAATGATGATACGTGATACAACGATCAACTGACATCATCATAGGGGCGCATATTCTACTGGTCGCCCCAATGTCTGCGAATACCATGGCGAAAATGGCCAATGGGATCGCCGACAACTTACTTATGTCGGTCATTAGGGCCTGGGATACGACTGGAGTAGTGGATATGGGATTCAAGAGCCAGAAACCTAGAATCTTTGCAGCCTTGGATATGGACACATGTATGTACCGACATCCAGTGACCGAGAAGCAGCTTAAAGTGCTACGTGATCAGTGGGGATGGAGTGAATCGAACCCAGAAGGCTGGATGACTGTGCTGCCTCCCGTGGAGAACAGCCTGGCTCGTGGAGACTCCAGTACCGGAAACATGATGGACTGGAAAGATATCGTCACTGTCATCCAAAACTACGCGGAATCAGTGCGGAACTCGTGAAAAGGGAACCAAGCCCTGAATGTCTATTTATACATATTGTTACATGCTTATTGTGTTGACTCGGCCACCACGCGCTGCGGCTCCGTCGTGTTGTACAGACCAAGGTACTGCGTCGCGTACTCGGCGAGCAAGCCCAAGGATATCCCTCCACCGGTCAGCAGACATCCGTTCTTGAACCACCACCAACAGTTCGGAACACTCTTCAACTGAACCCTCCAAATCATGAGACCAAGCGTCACAACGGCGCTGCCGCAGCTGCCGACGAAGAAAACAGGTCCGCAGCCGGCAGCAACTCCTGCGGCCGCGAGAAGCGAGACCTGAGTCACCGCCAGACCACTCAGGACAGCCTTGGTGTTGTGCTCATGGCGGAGAGCAATTGACTTGATCCCAGCCTTGACATCGTCTTTAATGTCCATGTGTGCATAAATCATATCGTACAAAACTGTCCAAGCCATACAACTGGAATAAAGGGCACCTGCAGCCATCAGGGCATCATGATTGGCAAGCAGGTCTACCCCCAATGCTGGGAATCCCATTATAGCTCCCCATGAAAAGGCAAGACCAAGCACAGCTTGTGGGTAATTGGTCACGCGCTTAGCAAGAGGGTAGGCCACCACGATCGGCAAGCTAGGAATCCCATACCAAAGACACTGGGTAGGGAACGAAAGAAGCACGCCCAACCCAGCTATCAACTGTGAGCCTGTAAAGAGGATTGCCTTTTTTGGGGAAAGTGCACCTCGGGCAATCGGTCGGAATTTGGTGCGTGCGACGTGAGGGTCCAAGTTTCGATCCCACAGGTCGTTGATCGCACAGCCAGCACCGCGCATGATCAGCGCACCGGCAAAGAACAGTCCTGCCGTGCCCAAGACAGGGAGAGGTGCCACACCAGCCATTGGCGCAGCGAGGAGTGTGGAAAAGAGAGTAGGGAAGAACAGGTAGTATGTGCCCGTGGGCTTGTCCAGCCGTACCAATTCCGCATACGGTATCCATGAACTCGGCAGGGAGGCAATCAATCCTGTCTTCGGTGGGGTGTAGTGAGTGGCTGGGTTCTTCTCCGCACTATCCGTCTCGATTGCTTGTGTTGCAGGCGATTGCAACTGGGAGCTGTGTCGGACTTGGACTTGTGTTGGTTGCAAGGCATTGGATGGAGCACCAGCGAGAGATCGGCTGCCGTTCAATTGAATTGACGAACAGGCATTGTGAGCGAGTGTGGAAGGGCGCCCATTGTACAGACTGAGGTTGACCTTTTGCCTGCATGGGGATAGTCGAGCGCGGAAGAGCCGGGAGCTGGTGGAAAGCATAGCGAGGGTAGGGGATCTAGAAACCGAACATGGGTGAGTCAATAAGGCAATTGGCAATATTCATATACCTCCCAAAAGCCTTGAAGGTCTGGCCATCCAAAGATCTGGAGAAGTAGGAAATTAGATCGTCATGCAGGAAAAGCGGCTTCCCTCCGCCTAAGCCTATTTAGGGCATCCGTCAGATCTATGCGCTGTCACGATATGCTGAGGCTGCCAAGTATATAGCGAGTTCAATTTTATTATAAAGCCTTGAAGCCAAACAAGAATACTATACTTTGTCAATCATAAGTTCCATTGGAAATATATAGAAATGGTGAACTAACTATGACACTTCCAACATTTGAAGGTTTCACGTGTGAGTCTCTGCCTGAGGCCATCAATCGCGGCATCCCGCGTTCCAACGAAGTTGATGATCGCCCGAACCGAAGCGAATGAATGACATGACTTTCTTTCACATCCCTGTCTGATTTGATACCTCCAGACTTCCAATCTTAAATTGACATACTATACTCTTCTGTTCTAGCTAGTGTATGCCCAATCACTACCCCTCTGCTCCTTCCTACTCCGCTCCTATCTCGCACGCAGCCATCACCACGCCCGCACAACAGAAACAACAGACCAGCGCAATTCACCCAATTATTTAATGATTATAAGTCTTGTCCAGCCTCTCCCTTGGCTGTGACCACCAATAAATCCCCTCAAATCATGAAGTTGCTCCTGTGAGCCTGGCGCCGACCGCAGACATCAAGTAGATATCAACATCTTGCCCCTCTGGGGCTCTGTGCTCGCCATGCCGGCACATCGAACCCGCCTGGCTTTCGAGCCCCTGTCCCCTCTTCTCGATATTCATCAGGTGGTTGAAAATACTCCTAATTTTGAGTTTGCGATGAATATCACCTGTGACTCAATTGATGAGTTTCCGCTCGCAGACTTTGAGAAGCTTGTCCTGTTCCAAGTTGTCCTGAGCGGAAAACCACTGGTAATCAGGGGATTTGATAAACATCTTGACAAGCGGATCTTCTCAGAACAATGGCTCCGAGAAAAATACGCGAAGAAAGGTAAGCTCACGCTCTTGAGTCTTCTCATCCTTGGTTGATACCAACTGCAACCTCTCTTAGTCGAGGAGGTTCGAGATCTAGTAAAAAAGAGGACCCAGAACTTCAGTATGGGCCATTACCTCGAAAACCTACCACTTCTCACGCGGCAGATAACGGTCCACAACTACGCAGACAAAAGAGTCCAACGGCTCTACCTCAAGGATATCGACTGCCCTCCCGAGTGGCGCGCTTACCTTGAGAACCTGTTACCTCCTTCATTGTTTTACCTCAATGAAGCACCCAAAGCATTTGGAGGCCCTGCGTCGGGAAAGACGAATCTTTCTGAAATCCCGAGGTCCCCCCAAGGCGAACTCATCGCCCCAGCGGGCGATTTGATGAGCAGTCTACCCCCAAGCATGCGTGCGGAGAACCTGATGTGCTACATCGGCCATGAGGGTACGTACACGCCCGCACACCAGGAGATGTGTGCCAGTCTCGGTCACAACATAATGGTCGACGCGTCCGACGGGTCTCCAGAATACGGCAAGCCAACAGAACCGGGTTCTTCAATCTGGCTCATGACGGAGACAAAGGATCGGCGAATTGTTTCCGAATACTGGATGTCTGTTCTAGGGCATGATATTGACATCGAGGATTTCTTTGCTCCTTTGCATGCATGGGAGATTGCACCGTTCAAGACCTGGGTTGTGGAACAAAAACCCGGGGATCTGATACTTGTACCTCCTCTTGCTGCACACCAGGTTTGGAACCGTGGCACTCGGACAATGAAAGTTGCCTGGAATCGCACTATCGTTGACACGCTCGAGCTGGCTCTGCGTGAAGCTTTGCCGCATGCACGAATGGTCTGCCGCGATGAGCAATATAAGAATAAAGCCATTGTTTACTTCACTCTTGAACGATATTCAAAATTGTTGCGGCAGGCAAAAAAGATGGACCACCCGGTGGTGATTCAACTGTGGGACGATTTTAAGCGGCTATTCAGCATGTACAAGGATATTTTGTTGTCTGAATCATTCTCACAAAAACGCCCAGAGAAGAACGTCGAGTACCACGAGTTTCAAAGCAATGTCACCTGTTCATTTTGTCGGTGCAATATCTTCAACCGGTTTCTTACCTGTCCCGGCTGTGCTAACGCTCTCGGTGGCGAAGAAGACCCTTATGATGTCTGCATGGATTGCTACGTTATGGGTAGAAGCTGTGGCTGCATTTCCAACCTTCAGTGGATGGAACAATTTCCATGGAAACACTTAACCGAGCGTTATGAAGCATGGCGACGGTTGATAATTTCCTCCGATGAGAATAACAAGGATTTCAAGGCTCAGTTTCCCACTTTCCTTGTCGCCCGAGGTCAGGCAGGCAAAAAGTCTGTGGCGGAGATCTGCCAGGAGCAACTGAAGCGCCGCCCTTGGAATGACCCTAAAAAGCCCCAGCCCGTGGCAGAAATCATACAAGACGATGATAGTGAAGACGAAACACGATCTAAAAAGCGCCGCAAAATGCGGCAGTCTCTCCTGGCAAAATCAGATAACGTCCACCGCTGTCACGTTTGTCTTCATTTCGAAGTTAGCTGGAAACTCGCTCCATGCTCAAACTGTGATCAGCATTACTGTTACGGCAGTTTGTTTCGCGCCTTTGAAATCTCCCCCCAGGAGGCGATGGAAAAACATCACTGGCTCTGTCCAAAATGTCGTAAGGAATGCAGTTGCGCTGCTTGCCAGCGTGACCCTTCAATGAAACCATATGAGCCTAACTGTACCATTCTGGGCCATGATACTAGTAAGGTTGCCGATCCCCGCAGCATCGAGACCTTGGTGGATTTCCGAAAATCGAATCTTTGGTGGTTAAAGAAATTTGGCGATGATGTTCATGGACGCATTCAAAAACGCCAGAAGGAAGCCGAGGAAGCCGAAATGGAACGACATAAGACCCTCGAGGACCAGGGCTTCAGCTTCGAGTCCAGCCCGTTCGACCAGCCGGTATCAAATGGGAACGGGAACGATGAGAACTTACTGGACCTTTATGAGGACTACGGGGAAATCCCCGTTGACCCATCTTTGGTGATCCAGGACTCTGTTGAGACTGCAAGCACTTGAAACGGTCATGAATTTGTCGGATTTAAGCATACAACAGAGACTACTTGCGCAAGATGATGCAAAAAAGACACACATGGATTAAAAGTAAGATATGAGCATTGACAATTTGCGAAATGGTGTTTGATTAAGGAAATCGGATGGATTATTTGTGATTCCCCGAAGGGTTTATCTCTTCTGCGACAAAACGGTTCAACAAAAATCTGGCTGTACTAATAGTGAACATATGTATTCAAGTTGATTCGTGAATTCCTGGCTAGGCACCTTTATACTCGTACTGTAGGTCCTTGAGGGATGCAAGGTCAACAGAGAGCATGACCCTTCGAGCGAGTAGAATCACTACGAGCATGACTGTACCAGGTCAGACTCTATCTCCTAGCCGAGAAAAAGAAGACTTACCTCCAGGAATCAAGTACAGCACTGGTCGGATCGCATAAGAGGACCCTGTAGAAAGATACACCAGAGCCAGTAACAAGCAAACCGCACTGTCGCCAGGTACCAGAGCCGCATGGATCCGAGCAATACGTTCGGTGTGGAATGTCATAGGTTTCTTGCCTTTGCGATCAGGCTGGAGCGGAGAGCATTTCATGATATAGGCCGTTGTCAACAACGAGACTAGACCGAGGAGCGAGAACAATCGTTCAGCCTGGCTAGAAGCTGACAGCACCGGATGCACAAATGCCGTCGCCGCCAGCAGTGGAAGTGCCGTGAAGATCATCTGGGAACATATTCAGCATGGATTTTCTCGATTATGGAAGAAAGAAAGGAAGATATGTACACTGTACTGGGCATTCCGAGCATCGTTCTGGCTCTGCAGCTGCTCGATGACGCGTTCCTGTTCCTCTTCATCCAACTCCTCTCGCTCGCCCTCTGATTCCTCAGGGTACCGAAATGCCTTTCGCAATCTCACCGCAGCCATTTCTCTAGATCTCAAAGCAGCGTTGTAATCCGATCCGTTGGCGGTGCAGTGACGTCGAACCGTCAGATCTGATATGTTTGTCTTGTTTGAACACTCTTTTTCTTCCGCAACCTCTCCACACCCCCCAACCCCAACCAGCCCGACAAGACAAGAGAACCAAACATACCCCCCCAAAAACCACAATGTTCTTTTCCCGAGCATTCACGCGGCGCGCCGCGCTCGCCCGTCAACCCACCCGCCCTAAACCAGCCAGCCGCCGCACAATGATCGCCGCACCAGGCCCGAACGCCGGCCCACTGCTAGAACGACGTGCAGACCGCGAGCTCCCGAACCCGAAGCCTGGCCGGAAGTGGCTGTACACACTCCCGATCTTCATCCTCGCGACCGGAGCAGGCATGCTGGGCATCTTCAATTACCAGAAGTCGTCGTCGAGCATCGTGAACAGCACGCTGTATGCGCTGCGGACGTCGCCGCGGGCTCGTGAGATCCTCGGCGATGAGATCTACTTTGCGCAACAGATTCCGTGGATTAGTGGCGAGATGAATCAATTGCATGGGCGCATCAACATCTCGTTTTGGGTTAAGGGGACCAAGGCCCAGGGCAAGATGAGGTTCCGAAGCATTCGGCCGGATCGTATGAGCTATGTGAGTTTTTGGTCTATGTGTTCTTTTGTTTATATATTCCGTGATAGTTGCTGATTTGTTTTCTTTTCTCTTCTAGTTCCGTACCGAGGAATGGAGTCTGGAGACTGAGGATGGAAAGGTGATTCAATTGCTTGACAGTGATAGCGATCCTTTCCGGAAGGACTAAATATCGGATTGAATATCGGGGTGAACATCGGGGAGAGAGTGTACAGATACAGCAGTGCATTGGCTCGGGCGTTAAGGGTCATTCTTTATGGGACCATTTGTTGCGTTATCAACTTGGCGAAGCCATTGTTTTTTTCTCAATGGCTAAGAGAAAAGGAAGGATATCATTTTTGTATCATATACAAACGCCGCTCAAGTCAAACAATATCGCGCGTATGGTGTAATAGTACATGGTCAGAACTAAGAAAAAATCTCCAATCAAGCAGTAGCAGGCTCCGTGGCTGGTTCAGCCGACTTTGCCTGTGGCACTTCCGGCCATGGCTTCTTGATGGCATCTTGGATTCTCACAACACAGCCCTTGGGACCACTGACGGCACCTGAGGAAAATAAGTTAGCAAAAGAGACTTTGAAAGCGTCAAGCATCTCCAGATCAATCACATACCGCTGACAACCACGATACCATTCTCAGAATCCACCTTGAGAACCTTCAAGTTCTGCACAGTATTCTGGTTATTTCCCATGTTTCCAGCCATCTTCTTTCCGGGGTAAACACGGGAACCACCACCCTGACCAGGACCCGAAGAACCCATCGAACGATGCGTCAAACTAACACCGTGACTGCGATCCTGACCATGGAAACCGTGTCTCTTCATGACACCCGCAAAGCCCTTACCCTTGGTATTAGAGCGAGCATCCACAAACTGACCCTCCTGGAACCAACCAGCCTCAATACTCTGCCCAACAGGGAGAAGGCCTGCCTCGTCCTTGACGCGGAACTCAAAGATATGGCGCTTCGGCGAGAGCCCATTGACCGAGAAATGACCCAGCATAGCCTTGTTCACGTTCGACGGGTGTTTCCAGCCAGCACCGACCTGCACCGCATAGTACCCGTGTCGCTCGCGGGTCTTGTGGGAGAGCACCTCAACACGATCCAGCTGCAGGACAGTGCAGGGGATGCGCTTTCCAGACTCCGGGTCGTAAATGGCAGTCATGCCCTTCTTGATCCCGATAGCGCCGGTGCGGAGGGGCAGGGAGTAGGCTTTGCGGAGGAGAGCCGCTGTCGACGTCGACTCGAGGACTGGTAGGCCGGGCCCGATGTTGAACCGACTGGGCTTGGGCGGGTTGAGGGATCGGATTCCGAATGACCGCACGGGGATCCGGGGCGTGATCAATGGCGCCGTCCATACGGGCGAGAGCTGAAGTAGCCCTCCTAAGCGCGGCGACATGGTGGGTTTGATATCGGGAGGGGATTGAGTATTGAGGTGCCTCGTCGTGGCTGAGAACTCGGGAAGTTTTTGGTGTTGGGCTTAGTCAGCGATATGCACGCCGCCCCGAAGTATACAAATCCAAGCTGGCAGTCCACGCGTGAAGGACATAGTTGCAACTAAGATCTTCGTACAAAAATAGAAAACAAAGTTAATACAAACCCTAACACCCATCTACAATATCCCATCCTCTTCCATAAACACCAACCCGCATTAATCCCTAACTCCGGCATACAGAGCCGCAAGCCCGATCGGACCGGAAGCCGAAAACGCCGAGCAACACAAAAAAACCCACCCTCCAGCATTCCATGATCACTCCATACTCAACACCAATTCGCCCCGGAATCACACAACACCCTCCCCAAAACCACGGGGCTGCCAAATCCCATCCAACCATGTCCCTCCGCCCAACCCTCCTCGCAAAATGGATCTCGCGCCCTAGCGAGATACTCAGATCATCCCCAAGCTTAGCTTCACACCTCCACCCCAACCCCTCGATCCGCCCATCCCTCGCACGCCGAAGCACAATCTTCCCGCACGCGCGCACGCACGGAGCACAAGTAACAGCGCGCTTCTCAACACGCACCCGCCCGACACCGAGCTCATTCCAGCCCAAGCCCAAGCAGCGCCGATTCAATTCCGGGTCTGCTGGTGATGCTAAAGGATCTGGACCTGAAAATGGAACTGGGTCTAGAGGCGGCGGTAAAACAAAACCGAAACCATCACTATCTCAGCGTCTGAAGTCTCTCTCGCGCGAGTACGGATGGGCGGCGCTGGGCGTTTATCTTGGTCTGTCGGCGCTGGATTTCCCGTTCTGTTTTGCGGCTGTGCGGTTGCTTGGTGTTGAGCGCATTGGGTACTATGAGCATGTTGTTATTGGGTATGTGAAGGATACGCTCAAGACTGTGTTTCCCAAGACGAAGGGTTCGGAGGCGGATGATGGGCACGGACAGCTTGTTCAGGCTGAGGAGCGGAATCAGGAGGAAGCTAGTAAGTTTGGTTCTTCTGTTTTTTGGTTCTGATTTCGTTTAGGGCTCTGAAAGAGAGATTGAGGATCGATGTTCTGACCGGGTTTCGCTCTTGCAGGTATCTGGACGCAGTTGGTTTTCGCTTATGCGATTCACAAAAGCTTTATCTTTATTCGGGTGCCTTTGACGGCGGCTGTCACGCCGAAGGTTGTGAAGACGCTGCGGAGTTGGGGGTGGGATATTGGGAAGAGAAAGCCTAAGAGTACGTGAAGTGAAGTGAAGGTGATGTGATTATACAGTAAGTAAGTAGCATAGCGGGAGATAATAGGGCCTGGGATTCGGTCCGTTGTACATTATTAGCCATTCAGCTCTCTAATACGGCCAATTTTTTTGCCATTCAACTCTGAAATGCTCCTGCTTTTGCTCGCTAGACGATCTACATGTAATCGACAAAGCCAAACCCAGCTCTATACCAGCGCCCAAGATGATTAGGAAATGAACAAAGCCTAGAACGCAGTAAAGAGAATGTCGCACGCGTGGGACCATCTCCGCTGCTGTGAAATAACTAGCCAAGAGCAAAATAGGGAAGAAAAAAAAAAAAAAGCAATTCTGGCGGTTACTAAAGCTCGTAATCTTCGTTGAGAAATTAAATTTCGACGTTTCGTATGTAAAAGGTGCGTAGAGGGAAATCGGATCACATATCGATCATATCGTTAAATCTCAAAATGCCGTTGCCTCTCATCACGCCGTTAACACCGTCGGGCATGCGGTAAGCCCATTCGGCAACGCCCATAGTATCGGGAGCGGGTAGTTCTTCGAATCGATTCGAAGTGACCTCGTCAGAGGTATCAGCCACAAGCACAAGGCCGAGTTCCTTGATGGTCTCGACGAGCGCGGGCACGACATTCTAATTGGTCAGCAGAGAAGAGAGAGGCGGGAATGAGACAAACATACCAAAAGGCTTGATCTGCAGATCAGGCCCATGAAGTTGTTGCTCTGGGCAATACGAGCAGACTCCTTAATCGACATCGAGGCTCGTCCACTGCTGTTGACAAGGGGCATCGAGTTGACGTTCCCAGCCAGATCCCGAATTTGACCGAGATCGTTGCAGAGAAGGACGGGATCTAGTCACAGAGTTAGTGTCACACACAAATTGGACTGTCTTAGGAGACTCACAGTTGGGTTGTTTCCAGTTTAGCGCACTGCAAATGTTCTGGTTGTAAGAGGTGAATACCACGGAACGCATGAACTCAGGATTCTTTTCACGGGCCACACGGGCGTGGTCGAAGACATCAGTCAGGATAACATCGGCAAAGCTGTTGACATCCGCCAGAGAAGTCATGTCGAGCTTCTTCTCCTCCGCGGCGGATGGGTAAATGAGGGAGATATTGACATTCAAGTCAATAGGGATGTAGCGCAAGACATCGCGTAACGATAAGAACGACGCTGCCAAGATTCGATGAGTCTGCGCTATGTCACGCGTCGCATTTGCTTTCAAGAACTCGAGGATCTCGCTAGGGTTGAAACCGCGCTCTTCGCCAATGGTCTGGAACTGGGCAAACGTCAAATGAGAGATTGGGATGTCGATTCCATGGTGGTTGATTGTAAATTGCGGGTAAAGGACTGCTACGCGGTCCCGGGTCAGTTGTACAAAGAGCTGAACGTAGTCTCCCGACAAACTAGAACCAGTAACCAGTCCGTTGTGGTCTGAGTCAAGAGCACTGGTTGCCTTCCAGTATGTAGCAAAGTGGGTGATCTCCAGGGGATCGCCGGGGTATGGCTTGATCACTTGGAACTTAAAGCGCAGCTGGCCGATCGTACGGAGCCGGGGGTCGAATAGAGGCAGACAGCCTGAGCCAGTGCTGGACGACTCGGCGCGGAAGATGTCTGGCAGGGCCACACTCTTTGCGATCACCTTTGAACCAAAAGTAGGGAAGATCTCAAAGTCCACAGCAAAGGTGTCTAAGTTATCCACGTGGAACGATATTGTGCGTGTCTCTTCCTGGATGGGTAGCATGATAGTACGAGGGATGAGATCTGACAGCTTGGAAGAAATTGTCATACGAGCAGCAGGATGACGGCCTGCCTGATCAAAGACGACAGACCCGACGTTTTCTTGATCGAACAGAAGCTGCACAAATATTTTCTTGTCAAGGAAATTGTGACCGTAGCGGCGGAGAGGGATAATGGGAGGAGGCAATTCAAGGTCTGGGATACCATCAGCCATTTCCAATTCAGAGACGCTCGCAACCACAGACATCGGGTCGCCCAGGCCGGGTTCATGCATGCGCACGCCATTGAGAATATCAAGCGGTCCCAGCGCGGGTTTTTTCTTGGAGGGTTGGGCCCAGAGGAGAAGCATGCACTCCAGATGCCCTTCCCAGGCAGCATAGTACATAGACGAGAGGCCTTTTTCATCTACAACCTGGGCGTCAACCCCGCACTCGAGAAGGGTGCGTAGGCAGGGCACACAGCCTTCGCTAGCTGCGTGGAACAGCGGAGTCCACTGATAAAGCTTGTCCTTCTGGTCGAGATCCGCACCGTGCTCCTTCAGCAGTAATAGTAGATCTGGCGATTGTGAGGCACGTGCAACCATATGTTGCGGGTAGAGACCCTCTGCATCCGGCAGCAACTGCGCATTCCGCTCAAGAAGCATCTTCGCGATAGGCAGAGAGCCGTGCTGACAGGCGAGATTCAAAGGAATATGATCCGGGCCCTTCAAAGGACGACTGTCCATTCCGGTCAGAAGAGGCGACTCGGGCTCCGGGTCGACGCGAGCATTGTGAAGCAGAACCTGCTCGGCGCATTCCAGCTGGCCCTTTACAATGCTGTGGATGAGAGGGGTGAAATTATCATGGTCCATGATGTCGACGGTTTGAGGGCCGGCTGCGAGCAGATGTCGCACCATATCCACGCGGCCGTGCATGCATGCGTAGTGGAGAGGGATTCGACCATAGACATCGGCGCGGGCGAAATCAACGCCTGCGCGGAGACCGGCGTGGAAGACAAATAATCGGCCCGAGATGGCGGCTTCATGAAGGCAGTTTCGTTCGTTGATATCGTCCTCCGCGTGTATGTCAACCAGCTGACTCTCCAGTAGCAGAGCGAGCACTTCATCCGAGAACCCGTTGATGGCGGTCAGGAATGTACGGGTTGCGCGCTCACGGGCGTCTGGCAACTGCTGCAACCTGGCCAGCCATTCACGTAGGTTTTGCAGATTTCCGGCGGAGGCAGACTGCAAGACCTGGTTGTCCATTTCATCCTCTTCTGACCCCAAGGGTGCGGTGCGGTCCAATGGACGTGATGCGTCATATTGAATGTTCTCACCCTCAGCCCAAGCCTCCAATTCCAGTCGCGCAGTAGTAGCTCTGTCCGCAAGGTCTCGAAGAACTTCACGATTGAAGCATGGTTGCACTTCGACGGCCCGATGCAGATACAGCTCCTTCATACGAGACTTGGATGTTTTGTCCCACTTCTTAAGGATCTTAGACATGGCCGTCTCGTTGATCTCAACAAACTGCTGCAGTTTGTTCAGGTCGCCATCGAATTGTTGGAAGCCTTCAAACATAGCCGCAAAATTCGACGGAGCTTTAGAATTCGAGGTCGCCCGGGACTGAGTAACCCGCTTCTTGTCGACCAACGTCCTTAGGCGCAGGGAAAACTAAAAGGGATCGGATGAGCCTCCGGATGGGGGTGAAGACTGTGACTGTGCACTGGATAAGTGATGAATGGCCATACCTCTGATTCTTTCTGGAGGTAGAAAGTGTTGACCTTCTCAATCTCTCGTTCCTACATCATAGTAAGTACACACCCTCCCATACAGGAAAGTATCCCAAACCTACCAACCGGAAGAAGAAAACCTCCTTATTTGCGCGCAACGCGCCTTGGGGGTCCGCATTAGCTCTAGCGATCTCCTCAGCTGTTCTCTGTGCCGGGATAGTCGGAGTGGCACTGAGTTGCTTGATCAACTGTACAGGGATTAGCCATGATCGTATTCCCCTCGCCAGCAGACAGGACGTGTAACTAACCTTCTTCAGCGCCTTGTAGTTAACAAAGCTGGCGGCATATTCAGGAAGATCTAGCTGCCTGCGCTGGATCTGTTTGCCGAACTTCCTATGCGGTCAAGGCGTATCAGCAGTAGCTCGAGGAATGTCTCAACCGGCAACAGGAGCTGTCAGGAATACGTACATGTTGTGCGCACACTCTCGGAGAGAGCTTTAGCTCTCCCGAGCTCTGGAGACCGAGATCGCAACCGTAGCGCAAGCTCAGCGGAACGGAGCTGAGAGCTGTGAGGATCGGAGCTGGTTGGCTGTGCGAGATAGAGTAGAGCGCAAAGGAAACAATTGGGATTGGGGGAGGGGAGAAAAAAGTAAGAGAGGGTGGGATGACAAGGACACGAACCAAAGCTGTTCGGCTCCGGAGGCAAGAGGGGCAGTTAAAAGGTTATCACAGTGGGGGAGGAATAATAGTGGGACAGGTAAGAAAGTAACACAAGTCGATCAAATGTGTGACGTTGCGTTGAGATGGGTTGTCTCCCATATATCAGGATCAAGGAACGGGGATTAGATGCTAAGAGTTGAGGGAGCGCAGAAGTTTAAGGTAGAAGCGGTGATAGAGATAGAGGCGATAGAGAGATAGCGGGGCAGACCGAGAGACGGACAAGTACAGGGCCCAGGGACGACAACGTGTTAGGAGATTCTCTATAGTTCGAGTCTCGCGAGGGAAGGGAAAAGCTGCGAGGTGCAATTAAGCCGGAGAGTGGAGAGCTGCGTGAATCATCCCTCGCCAATCACCGCGAACAGCGGAGGCACGTTGCGAACCTACTGGTGACCACTTCAGCGGAAAGGAACCGAGTACGTTTATTCTATGCATAATTTTTAGTAATAAGTACTCTAATTAGCCATAATTCACGTCCATCGTGAGTCGATGCAGTCTATTCTGGGATGTTTAGTATATTTTAGTAAAAGTTAGCGTCTTATTCGCTGTTCTTTTACGATTCTGCCGACACTCTCCGAGTAGCCATACTCATTGTAAACCGTTCATTTCAGACTCCGACGGGAACTGGGACTAAATCCAGGATACCCAAGGTATCATTGCAAATCTCGAGTATGTCCAGGTGCATGGAAAACTCCACACGCAGCAGGAAATGTACAAGATGCAGCTCCTTAAAATTCCACAGGAACAATAAAAAAACACAAATCAAGACATCAAACGAGGTGTGAACAAAAACAGACGAAAAACAAGCTATGCAGCTGAGACCAGATGCGCGGGATATATCAAACAGATGACCAAACCAAATCAAAGCCCGACAGGCCGATTAAGGGGGCAGAAAGAGGGAGACAGAAAAAGAAAATAAAAGTGTAAGAGGGACAATAGTGACATGAAGTGAAGGTCCATCGCGCCGGGAATTGGAACATGAGAGACCCGATAGAACGAATGAAGTCGGCGGTGGGGGAGAGAGAAAGAGCGTGTGGTATTGTGCAAGAGATAAAAAACAAACACAAAAAATGGAATGCCAAATGGAATGCCGAGCTTTTTGGGAGATCAAAGAGTATAGGAAATCCGAATCAGTCGAGCCATCAGAAGTTCTGCGCGATACCGGCATTACCCTGTCGTGGATAGACGCCCGGGTTTTCAATGCGGGTATTGCGGCGTGCTTGGACATCACGGATCACAGGCTGGTAGTCATCACCGCCATATGTACCGTGCGCGTTGATGTCGCCGTAGTACGGGTTCTCCCCGTAGTAGCCAGCTGAGGGGTGGACAGCGGACATGTGACTTTCTTCCGATGCGTCGGATCGGTTGGCTGCGGAGTACGCGGAAGAGGCATTGGAGGGGCCGCGGTGGATATCGCCATTATTCCGGTTGTTGGCAGCTGCTGGGGCGGCACCCAGCACCCCGAGGGGTTCAACGATCTCTCCGGAGTCGGGTCGGGTTCCATCGGAATATTGGACAGTGCCGTCACTAGGTGTTGCGCCGTGGTGATATCCGGGGCTGCTGCCTTCCGACATGGCTAAACCACCCATTCCACTGGAGAGGTTGGTGGACGCCTTGCGCCCGGCAGAAGTAGTTCCCCAGCCGCGGTAACCGGAGGATTCGTTGTCCTTGGGCACAACACCTGCCATACCGGGGAGGGTTGGGTCGTTGGTCGGGTTGTTGGGGTTGAATCCATACTCCTCTACTTCCTTGCGGCGTTCCTCCTCGGCCGCCTTGTTCGCCTTACGCTTACGCCAGAAGAAGAGCAGGGCCAGGATGATCAATGCCACCGACACAACCGGGACAACGACTGCGACAGCGATTGTGCCGCTAGGAGAAAGACCACCTCCGCCAGCTGCTGTGGTGGAGGTAGAGAGCGCGGCCGAATCGGTTGCGCTGGAAGAGGTGATAGACGTGGTATCGGCGGTGGGCGCTAATTGGGTGGACGTGATAATAACTACGGTAGTTCCCTGTGTGGATGAGAACGTTGTCGTCTCGGGAGCTGTGGTGGTGGTCGGGGCGGTTGTAGTGGAAGAAGTGGAAGAAGTCGTCGAAGTCGACGACGTCGACGAGGTGGAAGTAGACGAAGTAGTCACAGGCTCGGATGTCGACGTGGTGGGCTCGGGAGTCGACGTTGTCGGCTCCGGCGTGGACGTGCTACTAGTAGTACTGCTGGTAGTACTGCTGGTAGTACTGCTGGTAGTACTGCTCGTAGTACTAGTGGTAGTCGGTGCAGTGGAAGTGGTGGGAGCAGTCGTCGACGATGTCGTTTCGACAGACGAAGTCGTGGGCTGAGCGGCAGATGTCACACTGGCTGTCTCAGCCGCCGAAGTCTGTACAGCGGTGTCCGCGGCAGTAGAACCGGTAGCTACAGCGGCAGCGGCAGCGCCGCTGGATAGTGCAGCCGCCATCTCAATGGCAATATTGGTCAATGATAATCAACGTCGGTAGATTGAGCTAGCGGAGGTTAAGATCGAAGCGATCCTGAGCCGGGAGACCGTTCGGCGAGTTTTGAGAGATTGTGGACACTTCCGGGTGCGGAAAGAATTTCGGACTGAATGTGACTGCGGGATCACAAATTGAATCCGAGTTAATAGACTGATTTAATGAGAGACTGCGATTTGAACGCGTAAGGAGAGACTTGAGGGTATGGTCGGAGTCTTCAGGGGAAAATCGGCGATATCTCACGAACCGACGGGAATCGAAAAAAAAGAAGAGAAAGGAAAACGAAGATGAAGGATGGAAAAGAGAGAAGAACGAATACTCACAGTCTCTCGAGGCCGAATCTAGCAGCCATGGGAGGAGAAAAGTGGTGTGGGAGAGTGAGATTGAAGTGGGAAGTGGAGATTTGTTAGATTTCTTACGATTGCGGCGTATCCGCATTCCTAGTTGTATTAATAGACACTTGATTCTGGTCTTCTTATTAGAAGCAGAGACAGCATGGTCGAACCATCTATGCTACGCTTGAGTTGCAGTTACATCGCAATAAACAAGATGCTGTTTCTGGCAATCCCTTGATGCGGCCATGTGAGCCCCTGACCATATGGAGTCTGAGACCATCCCTCTGTGGGACTCTGTGTACTCTGTGAGACTCTATTAAACCTCTAATATACCTCTAATGCCCTATTACTCGTGGAATATCCGAGAATAATCCAGTTGCAATATTTACTGCATCCGTGGATGTATGGATTATTCGGTACCGAAGAAAAACCTCCAACCGAGATGAGCGTACCCGTGGGTATAAGCCCTGAAGCAAGGACGGCATCCCAAGGTTATTGATGGAGCAGACGGAATAATCTTCCACTGAGGACGTCGGGTGTGGTGTTGTATAAAAAAAGAGTCATGATGCACAATGTACTCAGTTGCCACATTCTGTTATCTCCACTTCTTCAACGGTTCTGTTGAACAATACTATAACGTATTTCACAAGCGAGTGGGCCACCACGGGCGAGTGGGCCACCCATAACACCATAGTAAATGCCATATTCT